>JAODUG010044493.1:0-30592 GCA_027564795.1 Aphredoderus sayanus | reverse complement strand
CTGTTTCTCTCTTGTATATACAGTATATATATGGTTTCTTGTAATAAACACACCTACACATGAACACACATGCTACACGTTTGTCATCTTCTACTGTATTTCCCTTTCCACCAGGTGTTTGTGGATGGCACAGAGACCACTGTGGTCCTACAGAACCTGAACCCCCTGACTAAGTACCTGGTCAATGTATACTCTATGGTGAGAGAGGAGAGCAGTGAGCCACTTAAAGGATCTGAGACCACATGTAAGTGTTTTCTTTATATCAAGGTCCATATGAATTAGAGATGCGCAATAATTATCGAACTGATAAATTATCACACAATATTGGGCATATTTTCATTATCGGAATCATATCACTTTAACGTGCGTAGCTCATGGACTGTATGCCTCAACTAAATACTGTCAGTGGTGTAGCTGCTGTGGTCATGCTGATGACGTCATAATGCTGCGCCTGAATAGAGCAACGCAGAGTCAGGCGCCAAATAAACATGTTGATGGTTTAGATGTTTTTCACGCAAGGCCGCAGCCATGGAGTCAACATTGGGGGGGACCAAATCTGTTTTTATGGTTTATTTATATGTTTTATATAAAAATATTGGTGGGGGGGCATTTTGAGCATAGCTGAATATTAGGAGGGATGTGTGTCCCCCCCTATATATATTATGATTACGGCCTTGTTTTCACGTATCAACATTTTAATAGGATTTATGTTTTATGAAAGCCAAACTTTATTAAAAAGTATTTAAACTTGGCATTTGTTGTTATTGGGTTAACAAAACTTAGATTTGGTTAGTTATCGTTATGGAATATTACATTGTAAATCTTGGTGCACATGACATCTTAGCCTTTCTTACCATATGTAAAAATTACATTATTTCTTTTTAATTTACAAAAATGTGAAGAAATTATCGGTTATCGGATCGGTATCTGCTGTGAGAAGTAAGCAAATATAAGTTATCCGATCGGTGGGGAAAAAAATCCAATCTCGTGCATCACTAATGAATATATTAGAGAGATAGTCTACTTAGAGTCACCATAGAAGGTCAACTTTACTGCTTTAACAGAAAGGTAAACATACATGTAATCTCTAAGGTGGTGTCTTATCCTTATGGAATAGCGCTACAGCATGCTGACATTTTTGAGTTTTACTTGAGTGCATTCTTAGAAAGTATACATAACATACGCAATAGTGAACAGTTGTAGAAGTCTGGTTGCAATTGCTCAACACATTATGTTTACTCAGTGACCAACTCAATGACTGTGAATCTCATGTGCCCTCTAATAATCAAATGTTCAAAGACAGTATATTGTAGCATTGTTTATAAAACCATATGTGGCCATGTAAAGATGGCATTAGGATAATTTGATTAAAACTCAAAGGAACTCCACATAATCACACTGAGGTTAAGAAGCTATTTAGATTGTTTCTTTTAAGTTGTTCTTGCTGGTTCTCTTTTATTTGTACCCTCTAAAATATGTAGCTTTTATGGTCTTGAATTAAAGCTCTATAAAATATAAAACATAAAATGACTCTTATTGTGGAGTTTTCACCATGTCTTTGCACACAGATTCAGTCTTTTCATACAATCATCAGATATTGCACGTGAGAAAAGTCCATGCCTTGAGTATTGCACCTCCTTCATTGTTCCAGTGATCTCTCTAAACCATAAATCATCCCTGCTTTCAGTGCCCTTGAGTGCAGTGAAGAATATGAACATCTACAATGAGCAGACTACCACAATGCGGGTCCGATGGCAGGCAGCTCAGGGCGCTACTGGCTACATGCTCCTCTACAGTGCCATCAATGCCACCCAGCCAGCTCCAGAGCAAGAGGTTAGTTCGATGCCAATGGGCAAACACTCCCCATTGTCTGGGAGCCATAGCCCCAATTGGATATTATTTCATTATACTCTCTTGTTTGGGGGGGGTGGGTCTCAAGACAACTCTCTTACAACATTACACACGCAATACAATACTCACATTGACAAGCATTCAAACACAATAAAACATAGTTATCCAAATGCACTGTAATGCTCATACACACAACAGCTTAAATAGACCAAGAGACCAAACCTTCCCAAGTCATGTCACTCAGTGAATGCTGACAAAATGCAGATGTCATACACTGAAATAACATCTAACAAAGCCACCAGTGTTCCCAGTCGGACATCCAAGGAGAAGGGAAAACAGAGCAGAGCATTGTCGGGACAAAAGGGGTGGGTAAACCATGAGCTCACGCTGCCAAGGGAACGGCATCATATTCTTCATGAGGTGTCAAACCCGTAGGGTCACATCCGGCCACAGCGGATCTGCCACACCAGAACATTCTCAAGCCTTTGAAAACATTATGATCCAATATGTCTCTTTGTAAGTCACTGAGGAATCCATGTCCTGTTGTACAATCTTGTTGCAGATGAGGGTGGGAGGAGATATAACCGACACCCAGCTGGTGAAGCTGTTTCCCAACACGGCCTACACTCTTTCCATCTTCGCCCTGCATGGGGAGGCTGCTAGCGAGCCCCTCACTGACCAGGGAGTTACACGTATGTTGTCTCTGACTCACCAGCTGAAGTCTGTTTTCTAAAACCCACTAGGCTTACTGTGTGCACTTTGGCAGGCATGTACATTCAGTCGCTCTAGTGAAATAAGACAGCCCCCTGATACAGGAATAATAGGCCACAAAGAACATTTAGTTACTAGAGTATTTTGCAACGCTAGCTACTAGCATGCCTAGTGTGGGTTAGGTCAAGTCACGTTTATTTGCATGAACAGTTAGTCCCAAAGGGCTTCATAAATCTGCACACGTTGTTTCGGCTTCAGTGGTAAAGTACTATCGATGTTTTCTAAAGCTGAACTCAGTTGTCTGTGTCTTGCTCAGTGCCCCTGCCCCCCGCTGGTAAACTGAGGGTGCATGACGTCACCCACAGCACCATGAGGCTCATCTGGGATGCCGCTCCCGGAGCCGTTCGCAAATATCGCATCACCTACACACCTGACGACGGAGACTCCAAAGAGGTGAGCCGCAGTTCCAGAAACGTCACTCACTATGTGAACTCTCACTTGGACTTTGTCTATCCCATTATGCAGAACCGCAGTTGTAAAGTACACAAATTGTGAAATATTTTATGATATTTGGAAAAGCTTCTCACTGTATCACACACTGTAGCTCCATGTGGAGCTGTTTCATCAAAAGCCATAGAAAGAGACATCCAATTACAAACTATCCCTTGAACAATGGTCTCAGCAGAATTTACTTATAAGTATGGCTCCATTTCGTACTCTTTGGCACTCTAATGGGTGTACGTGAGATGTCAGATTCCTAACTGAGCACTTTGTTGTTTTGACAACTTTGATTCTTTCAGGTCAACTTCATATCCTGCGTGCAGCATTTTTTCAGTTTGAAGCATTGTTTGATAGTGATGAATTGAAGTTGGACCATTTGTTGATGACTAAATATATTAGACACAAAATATAATGGGAGAAGCAGATGTTACATTCTTGGACAAAAGGAATCAGTATTATATCACTAAGTACGTAGGGTATGATTTATTATTGTATTATGGATCACAACAAGTTAAATACTACAGCGTGGTGGGTGGGGTGATTGAAGGTTTGCAGTAGCGGTGATGTAGTAGAGGTTCATGGTTGGCTTTTGATTACTTACTGACAGGTGCAAGCATGAAATTCTGTAGTCCCATGCCCCTTCCCATGGGGCTTCTTTGCCTAAAGCAGCATGTTCTGCCACTGGTCATTAGCTACATCCTTAGGCATAAATCAGGTGAAGGTGAATCACAACAACAGCCATAACTCTTGTGTGGGTTTTAAAAAATGGAAATTGCACATGGGCTGAGGAATTAAGTTTCAAGCCCAGGGAGTGAGCAAAGAAGAAGTCAATGGCCAGAAACTACAGTAGAAGTACAGGTGACACCACATCATCCACAACACAGCCGCTGTGCTGTTTTCTTGGAACCTGATCCTCAGAGATAATCCAAGAGGCAGTTTAAATTTACAGCTCAAACGCAAAAACCCAAAGAGCAGGAAAACAAACAGTGGCAGTAGTACAGCATTAGCATAAATCATATGTACATTTCCACAAACCTAATCCATAGTCGTATTTTAAATAGCATTTTTGGGACTTGGATGTGCATCTTTTTTCCTCTCTATTCTTATTTGGACGACAAGCAGAAACGTTGTGCCTTCTGGTCAAGTTTGTGAGCTGTCTTGTGCTGGATGTGCATTACTTCTGTTGCCAGCTCTCCTGGAAAAGATTTCTGAGAACCAAGGCTTTTGCAACACTTGGCAAAACACTGGCAAAGAAACTGGCAACAAACATGTTAGATTTCCATTTAATCTAATATAGAACATTTCACACACATAAAGTTAGAGGCACAGGTGCTGTGATTCAATTAAGTGTGACATATTTCTTGAATCAATTAATTTGATTGGTCCACAGCTGGAAGTGGGTGGAGATGTTACCACCAGGCAACTGGACAACCTGATGTCACAGACTGAGTATGGTCTGATTGTGACGCCTATCTACGATGAGGGACCTGGACGACAGATGGATGGATCCGCCATCACCGGTAAGAAATGGAAAAGCCTTTCATGCTAATGACAATGTCCTTCAGTTGGTTCCCTTGAAGTTGGCTGCTATAGCTGAAGGGTTGGTGTTCTTTCTTCCTCCAAAGATGTGGTTCCAGCCCCAAAGAACCTGCGCTTCACAGACGTGACCCAGACCAGCTTCAGAGCCCACTGGGAGCATGGCGCCCCTGACGTGGCACTCTACCGCATTGGCTGGACCAAGAAGGGACAGAACGACAACGAGCATGTAAGCAAAATATATCTGTAATCTATGTAATCAAAATATCTAATATAGATTTCAGGTTGCTTACCTTTAATATTAATTAGTTGTAATATCAACCAAGCACCTTCCCCTGTGGTCCTCCTCAGGTCATCCTGAACAGTGATGCAACCAACCACCTTCTGGAGGGCCTGGAGCCAGATACGCCCTATGATGTGTCTGTTACCGCCATTTACCCTGATGAATCAGAGAGCGAGGACCTCCTGGGCACTGAGAGGACATGTAAGATGCATACGCCGCTGTCCAATCAGGGTGCCTCCATACCGTATATGGGCATCTTGGTGACTTGATTAACCTGCCTTTCAGATGCATTTGAAGTTTCTGTAGAATAACATCTAGTGCAACTATGCTGGAAATGCATATTGTCTACAACACACTGTTTTATTTTCACATTCAATGACAAAAATGAGTCGATTCCATATGGTTTGGGCACCTCTGTCGACAGTATGTGTGGAAGTGTTGGGTAAACGGCGTGTCTGTTATACCTCTCTATTTCTGCTTCTTTAGTGGCCAGTGGCACTGTTGTAGGTAAGTATGCAGCACTTGGTGGTAAACACATGATGCTTTTTGTCCCCACGTGATGTAAGCATGTTTCATCATTCTGCCCAGTCATCAGTGTCAAGGCGCTTAACCCAAACACCACTCTGATGGTGCTGCATTGTGGCTGACACAGCCTCTTGTTTCATTGTCTGTCTGACTCCCTGTTTGTATTGTCCATTGTCATTCATCCATAGGTGGTTCCTACTGTATAATATTTAGAAGGATTACAACTATGCATGCACCTGCAGGGCTGGGGTTTGAGTCCCCTCATATGTATGTCTTTCTGTGTTCCATCCCATTACACCCATCACTCCATTGATCAGTCCATCTATCCATTTATTCATCCATCCATCCATCCATCCATCCATCCATCTGTCCATCTGTCTTTCCATCCAGCCATCCATCCATCCATCCATCCATCATGGCTACAGAAAAGGCAAAAGACCCAGGAGAGGATTGTCTTTTCCTCTTTAAAGCTGCAATCCTTGACTCAAACCAGCATCACACTCTCTTGCCCTAAAGTGTTTAACCTACTGCTTTTTATAGAAATGTGCATTTAATTAATTAAAAATTTGACCTCAGATGGGCTGAAACAGAAGCTGTTCATGTGTGCGTCACAATCATAAGGGATCTTAAGATCAAGGATTGTTTCTTTAAAAGACTGTCTCGTTTGAATGAAATCTGTGTAGCATTTATAATTGCTAAAGGGTCAATACACACATCAACACTGTAGTGATTGTAGCATGCGTGTGTCCACTTGTTTGTGTTTTCCAGTAACCAGCGGACCTCCCACCAATCTGGTTGTGTTCAATGAGACCACAACCAGCCTTAATGCCAAATGGGACCCTGCTCCGGGCCGCGTCCAGAACTACAGGATCACCTATGTCCCCACCAGTGGCGGCAGGAGCCAGACGGTAAGGACTCTCACAGCATGTACACTGAAGCTTATCTGCCCTCTTATTTTGCACGCATAGAGGATCTCCAAAAGACTGGAAATTGCATTATAAGTTTGGTTATTTAGTCTTTTTATGCGATCAGCCGGTTTGAGGCTAGCTCATACTATTTCCCAAAAGGCTTGTCAGAGTAAAACCTGTGAATAAGGTTTGAATGATTTAAAACTTTTGCTTCAAAATCAAAAGCAGGAGTCATTAATGTGGACAGACTGAACTTGAACAGCCGCAGTTAAACTAAAACAAATCATGTGAATTATAATTTTCCAACAATGTTTTTTCAATCATACAGAAATCCATGTTCACCCACATTCATATCGATTTATGAGGTCTTTATAATACCACCTTGTCAAAAGCTTAAATGATGATGTTTGAGTTTAGAGTAAGTAGCTGGAAGGCCCCCAAAAATTATTTAAATATGCTAAGTGGGTGGATGTGAGTGATGATTATCAGTGTATGTGCAATGTTGCTGAAGTCATACATAAATTATGTCTGTTAGTTAATTTGTCTAATTTGACGTGGCCCAGATGTTTAGGCAGCATTACATTATCTTCAACATTTGATTGCAAAATGTTATCTATTTATCTCATCAAAGCCTTCCTGCAATATATCTTAGACACAGCCCATGATATACTGATTGTTGGCCAACACGTTTCCTTCAACACAGGATGGAATATTTTTGTCGTTTTGATTGGCGGAAACTTAGCTGCGCTGATTGTCTGGGTGATATCATGTTTAAAAGTTCAGACATTGTAGGAAAACTGGAAACAGGCATTCAGCCTGCAGCCAAACGTTCTTGGTTCACCATTGGGTTTCAACATATACAGTAAAACAGGTCAGCATTATTTAATCTGGGATGATGAGAATGGTCAACACACACTTTACACTTGTTTACAAGGACGTTTTTGCTGATTTGGAATGACAGACAGAAGTCTGTCATTCTATCCGCCTTTCCACTAAAATGTGGGTAGTGTAATTATATTATTGTACATAGAATTGGAACCTCATGGAATTATTTCCATGAGGTTGTTGATAATCAGTTGAAAAAACCTAACAGGGTTTAACTTTGTATTACACTGCAAAAATTATAAAATATTTTCCCCTGTTTTCTGTGGGTATTTAAATAAGGTCTTGGGTACTTGATCTAGGATTTGCAATTTTCTTAATATGTAAGAGAGATGGGTAATGTAGCCATGATTCCATATAATAATACAACAACAAACAAGGACAAAATATGTTTTTTGTTGAACTAGTGGACGATTGTTATCGAGTAAATATGTCATATCTTTAGTTTAATCAATCAATGGTCCAGAAACCTACATTTACCATTTATAAATCTGTAACGTTTATTGCTCATAAGTCAGTTTCTAGCTGATTGTAATGTGAAGAGGGACTAACAACTATTTTGTCCGCTGGTTAGACTCAGGTTGGAGGGAAGAAAACCACAGTATTACTCCCTAAACTGACCCCTGACACTGAGTACTCCATCTCTGTGGTGGCACTATATGCCAAAGGACCCAGCGCAGAGCTGAATGGCCTTGGAAAAACCAGTAAGTACAGAAACCATTTCCAACTCATAATTTTGGTTGGTAATCGCTGAACATGTAACAGATTTTTACATACTAATTACAATCAACCATATACTGTATAATAGCCTATTTTATACACTATTGTATAAGCACATTGATTTTGCCTAAGACCTATTCACACATTTAAACAAATTAACAAAAATTAAAAGATGCGCTAACCATGGTAGAAGGAATGGACCAACTCTCCCTGTTCACTCCCAAGTCTACAAGGGCAGAAGATGTCAAGTATCAGAGCTGGAATGTGTTGTAGCTCAATAAAACCTCCTTCCAACAGAATATTTCTAGAGACTGGACAATCTCAAAAGAGTCTTATCAAGGTCTTTTAGCTAGACCAAAACCAGTGGCGTGTCCATGACCCAATAGCGATAAAACATTGCTCAAGTTGGAACACATGATACAACCGTGGCTTTTTCTAAGTTTATACTGCTGTTGTCACACTTCAGAGCCCTTGGGTGGTGTGAGGAACCTGCGTGTCACTGACCCTACTACCAGCACTCTGAACGTCCAATGGGAGGCAGCTGAGGGCAACGTGCGTCAGTATAAGATCTACTATGTCCCCACTGCTGGAGGAGATGAGGAAGTGGTAAGATGGATGGATGGATTTACTGAAGCTGCAGTCGTCTAATAAAATAGCTTTGTCCAAATATATGAAGTGAAGAGAAAGGATTATTTTGTGTAGAATTAATTTACAGACCAATAAAAAGGATGTACTTCCATTGACCCGAAGATGACCCATTTTGTTTGTGTGTCTCAACTCAGGCCCAGGTATCTGGCAGCACCTATAGTACTGTCTTGAAAAACCTGCAGTCTGATACGTTATACACAGTGACTGTGGTGCCTGTCTACCCGGCTGGAGAGGGACAACGCATGTCTGAGAATGGAAAGACATGTAAGTACTCATGAACATTTTCATCAGCTGAAGTGTTTAAATTCAAAATAATCACTCTTTAAATTGTCACAGTATACTGTATACTGAGAAGGGATTTAATAATTGTCTTTGATGATCCTTTGGTGTGTTGTCTTAATGTGACTTTATTACACAACAAGACAATGGACAAGACACTACATGACCCTGGAGTGTCTACACACATCAACACACAGCATTTTACAATACACAAGAAAGTGTGTCTTGTCAGTATAGTAAATTACAGTTATGTAATGTAACAATTTACACAAAAAACAATTACAACTTCAAATATTAGGGAGCAGATGAGGGTTAGATATTTGAGGTATAGTTTACAGGTAGGATGGGTCATCATAAACACTAATCTGTCACTGTATAACTACAGAGGAAAGTAAGATGTAGTGCAATGGTAACTTTTATTTATGCTTTCAAAAGAGATTTATATTGAGAGTGACATTCTGCATATGGACAATAGGATTGTTTTTCATAGCCAGGATAGATTAACTCAGTATCCTTCCAGAATGAACCCATTGTTCTCATTTGCTGGATTTTCTTTTGCTGCATGTCAGTAAGCCCCTAATAATGCATAGTTGAAGCTGCTGGTTTGCTTTCCAAGGCCTTACACTCCTGTAGTCCAACCCCGATTAGATTTCAAGTTTTTTCACGAAAAATAAATGCGTGCGGCATTGTGATCTTGAACGTACAGGCGCTATAACCATGAAATCTAACATGGCACCAAATGGCACAGCCGTTCAGTTTAATCAACTTAATTTCCTTTCAGTTATAAGAACACTAGGATTTTCCAGCTTCTTCCACAATTTAAAAACCACCAACCTCTGCTCAGAATGAGTCAGCAGTTTGAGGGGTGATTGCGTAGGAAGGAATTCCTCAGAGCTGGCAGCATCATAATGCAGTCTCCTCACTCTTTACTGTAATACCATCCATTTATAGGTTGTAATGATGGGTAGTGGTCAGGATGATGGTGGGGCTGTGAGGGGTTGAGGGGATACAGTGAGTAACTGGCTCCCATTTGTGGGGAAAAAGGAACAGGGGAAAGGGTTAGAGATGAATAGAGAGCATTCTCCATGCCTCTCTACTAACTTGGCTAACGACAGGCTCCATGCTTGTTACGGTTACAATATTTTCCTCTGGACGGCGGCGTCCCTTCATGTTCAAAGTCGTCTACAGTGGACTTGTAAGACAACCCGCTACACACATATCACATGGTACCCCGTGGAAAGTAGAAGATGGTAATTTTAGGGTCATATTGCCAGGAATCTGTGGTTTTAATCCTCGGTGGGATACACAGCCTCTTTACTATTTTGAATCATGTCAAAGTGCAAGATTTCAATGTATTTTCTAGTCAGCATATTCGGCTTCTAGGTCTGATTTTACTGTTTGGTTGAAGTAGCCAAACCACAGACAAATTGTGTCTAAACTTAAGAAACTTCCTACTCTTTAATAAAGAATCTCACAATTGTTCATTGCATTTACAGTATGAGCAGCCCAAAGCCTGCTCAGATTTAACACACTCTTTGTGATTCTTTTTTAATTTAACAATTAAATATAATGAAAGGAAGTATCCTGTGTCCGTGCAGGTGAAAAACTTGAATGCCCTAACAGTATGTTGTATAGACCATGTCAACTGCAACCAAGCTTAATTCACACTGGATCCAGTGAATACGTCTTGCCACTCAACCAACCATTATACAGTTTCTCTATCGCCTGCCTCTTCTATCCTTCTGCCCCCCAAACCCCTCCCCACTCCCTGTACTCCCCTTCATGATTCGAACCCCACTATGTGTGGTGTCCCTGAGCAAGACACCTAACCCTAACTGCTCCCTGTGGTCAGGTGGCACCTTGCATGGCTCACACCACCATCGGTGTAAACGTGTGTATGTGAATGGGTGCATGTGAGGCGATCATGTAAAGCTCTTTGAGTGGCTGGAAGGTTTGGGAAAGCTCTATATATATAGTCTATGCAGTCCTCCTCTCCAAACCCTCCACAGCCCCTGTTTTCCCCTGACCTCTGTCTTTCTTCTCTCCTCCATCCCTCCCGCCCGTCAGTGGAGCGCAGCCCTGCCAGGAACATCCAAGTGTTCAACCCCACCACCAACACCCTCAACGTGCGTTGGGAAGCGGCCACTGGCCCTGTGCAGCAGTACCGGGTGGTCTATGCCCCGTCGACCGGCACAAGGCCCTCTGAGTCGGTGAGTGGCTTCTTATTGACAGGAATGGCTCTTACACTGTAGCCTATAAGGAGACATGGACCTGTTCATGCACACGTACAGTAATATAAAATATACTGCAAACGTCAGCTTGGCTTACATACACATACATACACACACGCACGTATCCATTAATGCCTCCCACTCTCCTCCCTATGTCACAGTTTATAACGGTTAGGTCAAGCACTTAAAAGCAGAAGTGTGTACAAGATGTAGCTCTGAGTGGCAATACACTTTACTTTATAGTAAAGTGCCCTTGACAAGAGCATGGAGCAGGAAAAGTGGCCTCTTTGCACTTTGTGTCATTAATGTCATTTACTTTATAAGATGTCAAACATTTAAACCATTTACACTCACTAACAACTGAGGCGGTATTTGACGTAACCTACAAATAGCTCTGGCATATGCCATAAACACTTGGCCATAAAGTGCGTTTACGGCATTGTAAGAACACCCGTCTTCCGAGAGTGATGCGGTTTAGGTTTCACTGATGGAGGCAGGATCTCTCTTTTACTCTGGATTTCCATTTGCTAGAGCCAGCGGCAAGGTCACATTCTTCTGACAGTGTTTAGAGAGCAGAGGCAGCATTAGCAACTTGACAGACAGCTCTTGACATTTGTTTAACATTAGAAAGAAACTCCCTAAGCGTCCGTATAACGTTTTCATTCCAGACAATTGGGTGCTAACATAAAAGGAGATATATGCTAATAAACTACAAAGCATAGCTCTCTTTTTAGTGAAATGGAATAGAAAGAGAATGAAAGGGATTTTAACATTTAACTACCACAATCAATCATTCACTTACTGTATTCTTCCAAGTTCTATAAGACCTGTCATTCATATATAGGCACAAGATCCAGACCCACATTTTGACCCTTTTTGATATTTTCTCACTGACAAGCTTACACATGATCATACATGCAGACCATTCACTTCACCTTATCTGCTCTCTCAAACCACACACAGACAGAGTTTCCCCAAAACAGCCCGTGGCCATCAGTGCCCTCACCAGGTCACAATAATAGCCCCTACAAAGAAAGAAGGTGGTGAGAGAAAGCCCATCTGTAATCAGCTCTCACCATACGTGTTCTGTTATTAAGCGCCACAGGCTGTCACCAGAAACCCCTCCCAATCCCTCTCTGACATTAAAGGATCTCAGGCTAACCCTGTCACTTGGCCCTGACAAGATTAAGAGGCCATTGAGTGAGTGAGGTGTGTTCCGACTAAAAACAATGAGGACACTCAACTATCCAAACATAGATGTGTTAGCTACTATTCTTGACTTTCTTTAGATTGTGGTACCAGGAACCACGGCCTTCCTGCAGCAGCTGCTCCCAGACACGCCTTACAATGTCGGGGTGGTGGCTCTGTACGCCGACGGAGAGGGACCAGCAATCAACGACGTGGGGAAAACACGTAAGAGCACTCAGTGTTTACAGCCCTCAGCAACATCATCGAGCCTCCCCTGTCACACGTTAACCGTTAATGTTCTTTTCCACCAGTTCCCCGTAGTGGCCCTAGGAACCTGCGTGTGTACGACCCCACCACCAACTCTTTGTCTGTGACCTGGGACCATGCTGACGGCCCTGTCATGCAGTATCTCATCACATACGCCCAGACCACCGGAGACCCCATCGAGGAGCGAGTAAGTGGTCATACCGGTATTCGTCACATGACATTTAAAGTGGTATTGTTATTATGTTATTCCATCTCTTTTTAAACCCACGTTTGTCAGGGCAATTTGATATGCAATGTTTACACTCAGGATGCCTGAGCAGAAATAGCAATTCCCTTCCAACTACCATAAAATCCCTCAGTGTAGGGGAACTACATTTATCTAAAGTAATTCCACACATCCCAAGCACACAATTGGACAAATTGCACATTCTGTGCAGTGCAGTGTGTATGTATTTCATGAACCTGTATTCCACTATGCCCCCTCAGGGAAATAAATCATAATTCACTCCCTCCTCTGCATGTAAATGATAACTACTGTTAAAAGTCCATCTCCTAATGCTTTGGCATGTCTTCTGAATTGTAGACGACAGTGCAAGGGAACAGGAACAACGTAATCCTGCAGAATCTGGATCCAGACACACCCTACAACATCAAGGTGACGGCCATTTATGCTGATGGTCCAGGAGGAGAGCTGGAAGGAGACGGACGCACGGGTAACATACCTACATGTGCTGCCAAATATGAACGCTGACATTTATTGGCGAGAAGAATGTGGACATCTGAAAATAATTTGATACACCCATGAGCATACAGTATACAGTACATGAGAGCGTTTAACGCTCCCGCTGTCCTTGGTTTCAAACGCACTACCAGCAGATGGCGCCAACCGCGTCACGTTATATGTCCGTGTTGTGGGTGTTGCCTTCTGCTGGCACAAAAAGATAGTGCACTGGGTCATTGTGACCCATAGGACAGCAAGAGGATTAAAGCCGTAGTAGGCAACTTTGAAGAATTAGCAAAGAATGAGGGAAAGTCACAGCAAACTATTTAGCTAATTGTTAATTTGAGCTAATTGCTCAGTTTGTTAGTTTTATATAGTCCAAAAGGACAAAATGTGCAGGTATGCATTCAGGAGACACAGTCACATGGTGGGATTCATAGAAAATTATCTTAATGGACTGACTCTCTAGCCACTGATTACTGGTATGATCCTGGATCAATGAAACAAAAACAACTTTCATGGATTAGAATGAAGGCCAACAGCTCCTAGCCGCCAGAGAATTCTCCACTGGCCATCCTCCAGTTGGGGGGATTGCAAAGCAGTAAAGCTGCCCACTGGCTTTCCTAGTTTCCCCTGACAAATCATAGATTTCTGTATTATACTGAATAATATTCACTTTGATCCCTTTTACATTCCTCTGAAATCCAACTAAAAACTAACTTGAATGCATTAAATAATCATTTAGGTATATTAGTTATATAAAAACAATTCACAAACAAAGTCAGATGCAAGCCTATTTTTACTATGTCCGCTGTGTCCTGTTATATAGTGGGTATGCTTGGACCCAGGAATCTGCGAGTTTCCGATGAATGGTACACCCGCTTCAGGGTTTCCTGGGACCCTGCTCCATCCAGAGTCAACGGATACAAGCTGATATACCAGCCCGAAGGTATGGAGAAGGTGCTCAATAAAGATTGGTGTAACTGCCCTAGTTGAATGGCCAGTAGCAGCTAACAGAGGCCTGTGTAAGCCACCCCATCAATCAGAGGTTTATAGCACTCAACCACTTAGGCATGCACTTGCACAAAGGTGACCTTGTGGTGAAAGGTGAACATGTATAAGCACAGTTTAAGAAATACAATTGTAATTATAATAGGAGCAACCCCCTCAAAACCCTAAAGTGCTCTTTGTATATAATAGGAACAAATGCTAATCACAAAGATTAGCATTGTTAATATATCATCTTTCGACAATGGGTCCATGTTTTTTTCATTTGTTAATGTTGTGTTATTTGTTGGGGATGACACTATGGCTGTGTGTGCCTTTAGGCTCTGATCAGTCCTTGGAAGTGTCAGTTGGAGACGTGACTTCTTATCAACTGCAGAATCTGAATCCTGGAACCACTTATGACCTCAAAGTGCTGGCTCAGTACAACACAGGCACAAGTGGACCCCTGGTTGGACAAGGCACCACATGTATGTACAGCATTGTTGTTTATTAAGATTAAAAATGAAAATTGCATGGATATAGAGCTTTTAGTTTCAGCCATTTGTTGTGTAATAGCTTTACATTGAGTGAACTGAATAAGTGAATGTACTAAGGCTGGTGTTTTCCTTCAGTGTACCTGAATGTAACAGACCTACACACCTACAATGTTGGCCATGATACCTTCTGTATTGAGTGGAACCCTCACAGAGCCGCCACCTCATACAGACTTGAAGTTAAACCTTTTATCCGTAAGTATATTTCTCAGTTCTATCCTATACTCTATGTTCTGTAAGTCTTTCTTTATTTCCTCATTTGGACTTTTTGCGACTCATCTCTTCCAGCCTCCAACAGTGGAGCCTATGTGACCACTGTCCAGGGCTCTGTGAGCAGGTACTGTTTCGATGGCCTGACGCCCAATGCCCTTTACAACGCCACCGTCTACACCCAGACCACCAACCTGGAGGGACCTGGAGTCAGTGTCAAGGAGAAGACATGTAAGAACAAGCCCTTTTCTCTCACAACTAGTCTCAGGATGACAAAGGGCTCTAAACACAGTTAACGTGCCATTCCATTGCTTGTGTGAAAACAAGGAGTGGTGTTAAAGTGGTAGTGTGATATATTTGCTATCATTGCTTTTATTTCAGAATATCTTTCTCGATAAATGTTCTTTCAAGGAATCTTAGCAGGTCGATTTTTAATTCTTAGGTTTGGTTGGCACACTATAATATAAGCAATTTTAAAAATCTGTATACTTATAAACCTGTTGGCAGTGTCTTTTTTGTATGGTACTATAATGTAATTGCATTTTAAACTATAGTCAGCTTTGTTAATCTTTTGCAGTGGTCCGAACCACACAGGCCCCAACGGAGCCCCCCACTGCCCCTCCTCCACCCACGATCCCTGCATCTCTTGATGGTAAGTGTTTTAGGACAATCTAAGGGTTAAGCACTTTCTCAAGGTGCAGGTAGGAGATAGAACTCATGACCTTTTAGCTGTGAAGCAATCCTTTGCTCCCACCACTAGCCACCCTGATGTTGTGGCTTCTTCACCACAGTGTGCAAGGGTGCCAAGGCAGATCTGGTCTTCCTCATTGATGGTTCCTGGAGTATTGGAGATGAGAGTTTCAACAAGGTCATCCAGTTTGTCTTCAGCATGACCGGAGCCTTCGACGTCATCAGCACCACTGGCATGCAGGTCTGTGTGACCTCTGCCATAGTCTGTGCTCACCTAGTTCATCCACTGCTCGTCGGGTCTTTTGTTTACTACCTTCGTTCCTGTCTTGGTACAGGTGTCATTTGTGCAATACAGTGATGATGCCAAGACTGAGTTCAAGCTGAACACATATCATGACAAGACCAAGGTGCTGTCAGCTCTGGGGTTGGTCCGCTACAGAGGAGGAAACACCAAGACAGGTACGTCATAAGAAATGATGCTTTGCTTTCTATCCATCCATCCATCCATCCATTCATCCATCCATCCATCCATCCATCCATCCATCCATCCATCCATCCATCTTCAACCACTTTTCCGAGGTCGGGTCGCGGGGGCAGCAGCTCCAGCAGGGTACCCCAAACTTCCCTTTCCCTAGCCACATTTGCTTTGCTTTCATTCATTTCAAATACTGCCGCTGCTATACCTACAGTACAGGTATACAGTACTGTACTGTATGTACACATAGATTTTAAAATCAGGTTTTGAGTTAGTTGGACCGTACCAACCACTTAAACAATACAGTATAGGTGTGTCACATAGGAAGTACAAAACAGTAAATGCTCAACCAACAATCAATAAAATATGCAAATCCAACAAAATGTCTTGACTGGCAGCAGAAATCGTGAGCCACAGTCCACAGTCTTTCCTTCAGCAAGAGACAACGTGTAAGGGCCACCTGTATCTCTTCCTTTCAACAGGCATTTCTCTGAAGCATGTCTACGAGAAGGTGTTCACCACCGATAATGGCATGAGGAAGAATGTCCCCAAGGTGCTGGTGGTGGTCACAGACGGACGGTCCCAGGACGAGGTCAAGAAGAGCGCGGAAAAGCTGCAGCACGCCGGTATGATTGCATACGTCTTCCTAAAGCCTCTTCTTCCCGTTGGTTTCATGATTATGTTTTGTTTTTGGAATGTGTTGTATGCAAATTATACGCGAGAAAGCTGCTTTGAATTACCAGAAAAGTGTTTACTTCAAAGTTCGATTTTCCTCTGTCCTAGCCAATGTTCGTTGGCAGATTTGAAGGAACTGCTTTAATAATCACTATGACAAAGGAACTGCCCTTGGCTGATGGAAGCTTAACAATGGTCTTTGTTTTACGTGTGTGTGTGTGTGTGCGTGTGCGTGCATGTATTTGTGTTTTGCTTCCCTAGGCTACAGCGTGTTTGTGGTCGGTGTGGCTGATGTGGACATGACAGAGTTGAGGAACATTGGCAGCAAACCCAGCGAGAGGCACGTTTTCGTGGTGGATGACTTTGACGCCTTTACCAAGATCCAGGATAACCTGATCACCTTCATCTGTGAAACAGCAACTTCTAGTAAGTCCGAGATTAAGGTCCACATTGCTGTTACTGTACATTTACATGTAACGTGTATTATAGAGATAGCACTGCTCCATCCACGGTTTTCCATGGTTTTACCTGAGAAATTACCCAACACATATGATGTTAATCACACTTTTTCAAGCTTTCTTTTATAACTCCTAACTGTATTTGTTTTCAGCTTGCCCTCTGATCTACATGGATGGCTTCACCACACCTGGTAAATAAAAAAATATGCATACATTCAGAGTAGAATGAGTTATGGAAAGTACATTATTATCATAGGCTCTTGAAAATAAAACATCTGTCTTCCTGTCACCCTAGTTCCTAGGTTTCTTGTTTCTTTCATTACTTCACTCCTTCATGAGAATTGTGGTATAAAAGCAGTACTGTTAGGGACCTGTGGCTCTCTTCCTTTGCCTTTCTTTTAATGTTGTCTTCATACATTGTGGGAGATGTAGTATTTATAGTGTAATCTTATGCATGTGTCCTCCCAGGCTTCAGAATGCTAGAGGCCTTCAACATCACAGACAAGACGTTTGCGGGCATGAACGGCGTTTCCATGGAGCCGGGCTCCTTCAACAGCTACATCGCCTACAGGCTGCACAAGAACTCCTTCCTCAACCAGCCCACCAAGTAAGAGCGGAGGTCAAAGTGTGTTTGAGTACTGTACGTGTGAACGTGTGGGTGTGAGAGAGTGCAGGATTGAGAGGAACTCTGAGCATTTGGAGACTATTTGTTTCCATGTTCCTAACCCCTTTCACACTATGTTCTACTCTCCCATGCACCATAATCCTGCCTAGCCTACAGTAATTATTAATAACGATTCATAATGGCCTCCATGGGGTCTCCCTTGCACCCATTGGCTCACACGCCAACAGTGTGTTGTTGCAGCTTGCGGAATATGAGGTGTAAGAATGTCTCATGGAAACTGTGGAGCAGTCTCAGCCTCCCACATATTGGGAGCAAACAAATCACCCCTAGGTTAAAACCTTTGGCTATTTACAGGGCCCCATTAAACTGTCCTCCAGCAATTGCTCAACCCCTCGAGCATCCAGACTTATTTAGCATACTTTGTTAATTTCATATAATGATGCAGATGTTGTGTGTGGGGGCTAAGCCATCAACCTATTGCACACAAGTGGAAACACTTTGAAGGAGACGACGAGGGGACAGTAAATACTTTCAATGTGCAGGAAGTGTCTGTGAGGCCAGGGAAGACCTGGCAAGCATCTACAGTATAGGTTCTGCAGCCGTTGTGTGGGGGGCCTCAATGCAATCTCCCATTTAGAAAGATTTATTCATGTTTCTGCTGCCCTACCGGCATTACAACTCCACAGAGGGGGCCCTTGAGACGTTGCAATGGGCCTTGCGCGCCACGTTGGCTCCAACTGTAGATACACTACAGTCGATAGGGAATACATTAGCCAGAAATGTTGATTTCCTTACTAGCCCCCACCCAATGGCGCCAACATGTGTAAGACCTGACAGGTGGTTTATAAAGGCAGCCTCTCCCAGTGAGGGGCCACTTATTGCCAGCACTGATGTGAAGAGTTGTCTCCTGCGACCGTGTTTCATCACGTCTTTCTGTTTCTACCTCCAACAGGGAAATCCACCCTGAGGGCCTTCCTCCATCCTACACCATAATCCTGCTCCTGCGTCTCCTGCCAGACACGCCCGCGGAAGCCTTTGATATCTGGCAGATCGCCAACGGCAACAACAACCCCGAGGTCGGGGTCACCCTCAACCGTAAGCCCCGCACCTCCCCAATTACTTAGCTTTAGACATCATTTGCAAGACAAGGATGCCTCTTTTCAAGCATCGCAACATTCGGGCCCTCTCACTCTCCTCATAAAAGTATTGATTAGACTTCTATAGGACATACAGTGCAAAGAAGGAGCGAATCTCCAGCCATGTGCCTGCGGTCAAGCTCTCTCCTCGCACTACAGCCATGCGTGCTGTGTCGCTCTGTATGGGCGTGCTGCTGCGTCCTAACCCGCTGTCAGGGATTCATCGGGGCTTCTCCTCTTTTCAGCGTCCAGCAAAACAATCACGTTCTACAACAAGGACACACGTGGAGAGATCCAGCGGGCCACGTTTAATGAGGAGCAAGTGAAGAGAGTTTTCCATGGGAGCTTCCACAAGGTATAAACGCATGATCCTCAGGGGCACTGGTAATGTAAGATATACAGATAACCACAAAAGATATATAAGCAAATCATAATCACAGATCATCTGGCCTCATGCAACTCAATGGGTTTCAATCTGCAATCAGCAATCTGAAAGCCATTCCTTTAAGCTCAGTTCCAATATGACCTTTGCTTTTACTGTTTACTGTCATACCATTTGGTTCATTGTCATACCAGATTGGTTCTGGTCAATGTATAAAAACAACAGATATCCATCTTACTGTACATTGCAGGTCTGGGAATATTTTTAACAAAATCTGGACATTATTATTTATACCAAGAGCAATAGGAGACCGTAGCTATGGTAATGGAGAGGTTGTGTGTGGAAGTCTATGACCTTAGTGACCTCAACAGAAAATAATAAACCATTGCATTTGCCTCATATGTCTTTGTGCTGATTGGCTAAAATCCAATTGACTTTTAGCTCCAGAGTCCAGACCATATTGTAGTAGCGGTCAGGAGTGGATTGGATTACCTTTTGTTTTGGTTTGACTCATTTGTAATAAATGACAGCGTAGAGGAGGTTGGCCAGGTTTTATTCACTACAGTATGTGGCGTGCCATACTATTTCAAGAACACATCCTGCGGCCCTGACTGCAGTGTTTTACTCAATAAGTAGAACTTTTTTATTTGCAATTGATTTCAGATCTCAAAAGCAAAACTCAAATATCAAACCTGGGTGTAAGGCTCCACTATTGACTGCAAAATGACTGCATGCTTTGAGAGGCTTTGAATGACTGAACTGAGAATGAAAGTCCAGCATTTGCTTTATGACTGCACAGACATCACCCACGCGAGCCATTCTTCTTAGATTTGAATAGTCTGGAATGTGATATACAGCTCTGAAATATTTATATAAAATGTGAGTTGTTTATTGAAATAACACTGTGTGTGGTGTTAGCTGTTGCTGTAAACACATTGTTTAACCATAAGTTATTCACTTGCCACTGTGATATACAGTGTTTGTAGAGCATGAAGTCCCCCAGGGGACATAGAATTGGAGGAACAGCATTTTAGACAGTAAAGAACCAATGGAAATAAAACATCCACTGTTCCATCACTGCAGGGTACACTTGGTAGAACAATGAGGCACAGTATATGTATACACTAACCTGGAAGGACTTAAGACGATAGCTTCATCACAGCAAGAAAGAGGACTGGTTCTAATGTACTGGAAGGCATGTCCAATTACATTTGATGTTGATCCCAGGCGGGACAATGTACCCACTATATGGAATCAATAGAATGTTTCTCCTAGTTCTAAGGTAATCCAAATTAATAAATTGTTTCCTTGAAATATACATTATGGTATATATTATACATAATATAATTCAACATCAAACATCTCCCACTTCCTCATAGTACAGAGTTCCTTTCTCAGAAAACATACTGATCAACTTCATATGAATAGCATATGTACTGTATGTATTGACTTTTGGGTCATTTAATGGATTTTAGTTTGATTGTGTGCTTCTTATGAATTTGGAAAATGTTGGGTCAAGACTAGATGTTGATGACATCACCTTAAATTGCATGATCATTGTTCTAGTTGGATGGTAGCCTGTGTGTCCACGTGTGTGTGTTTGCGTGTGTGCGTATGTGTGTGCATGTGTGTGTGTGTGTGTGTGTGTCCTTTAGGTCTGTGGTTGTGGTGGTGCCAATAGTTTGAATGTAGCCTGGGTGGCTAGCTTGTGGTCCAGCATTTCCTGTTCCTTGTGCTTAAGTGTCTGCAGTGGTCTGCCTACCTGCTCATTTGCTGGTCTGTTGAGTGAGTGCTATGGCCAACTGCTGTGTTGGTGTGCATTTATTGGTTGTCAGCGGTTTCCGAAAGAGTTTCCCATGAAAAAAGTGTGTGTTTGCTGAACCCACAGTGACCAGTTGTTGGTCACTGCGTGGTATGTCACAAATGACAACTTGTCTGTAACACCATTTGTTTACAGTTTGGTAGTAAATCTTGACGCCAAAGTGTTGAGGTACTGACCGTCTCTTTGCATCTTCTTGCAGCCATATCAATTTATGAAGGTTGAGATGTCTTTGTCAAGTTCTTCCTTAATTGGTCATTCTGGGATATATTATTTTCCATGATATTCCTTGTCAAATATGATTATAAGCCACTTCTCTCTTTTGCTTTTTAAATGTGCAGGGTGAATGTTCAGAGCTTCTGCAGGTTTACATAACCTATTCTCTGTGGGCTAGGAAATAAAGAAAACCCTGGTTCAGCGGTTTAACATGTGGAAAAGTTCTTAGGAAACCCTTTAACGGACATACCATTGCTAGCCCACTGGGGAATGCCCCCAACTTACTAGGGGTGTTAGTTTTCTAACATGAGAGGACACAACCATTTGTGCCTTTGTGAATTGTTTGTTGAGGTTAGAGCTCATAGCTTAGGTTGTTGGAGCATTTCAGAGGTTGTAGCCTTAAAAATGCACGTTACCCTATATACTGAATCAACAGTACATAAACTGTATTGTTTGAAAGAATCATTCATTTGTGTATACTTATTAAAGGCTATGCAAGTATCTACATGCACTCATTGAGAATAAGCAGGAGTTGAATATAGTGCTCCACAAAGCTAAAGCATTTTTATGATGCTTTTTTTCACAGGCCCATTAGAGGGCCAGATACTTTGCCAGAGTGTTTGCTGACTGTGCTCTTTGTATTCTTGTATTATTTTTTTGGTAGAATTTCCCACATTGAATCTGGTTAGGAAGTCTCATTTCTATAAACTGGCCAAGGAGCGTTAATGACCCAAGAAACCACACTAGAGGCAGAGAAAATGATATATTAAATTTCGATCCATAGTAATGCACAGTTCATCTGGAGCAAGGCCTGGAATATACAGTAGCATTGTCCTCCCAGATTGCACATGGGATTTCTCCATGTATTTCTATTTTTTGATTTTATAGATTTGGTGCACCATATGTTTTTATTTGTATTTTATTTTAATTAGTAAATCATGCTAACTTCAGTTTAATTTATTATAATAATTTATGTTTATGTCAATTACACTAGCTGCTAGCTTTGTGGAGTGGAAAATGCCGAAGTGGTCTACTTTGTATGTGTGTGCCATCTGTATAACATGGACATGGACAATGTTACATAGACAAACTGCTAGCATTTCTATATAGTAATCCAAGATCAGTATATGTCGCTAAACCGAAGCGTCAATCATGTCGCTAATAACAAATGCAGTCAGGTAGCAATGGTCAATAACAAGTTAGGCCATTTGTTTTACAAAGCATTATTTTCCAGTGACTTCTGTGTTTTCAAGGTGTTTACTTATTGGTCGATGAGGTAATATATACATAGACATTATTTGCAGAACCAGAGTTATTTTGGTAAACCCTCAAGAGCATCATGGTATAACTTATCCTTGCCAGGACCCAGATAACTGACACCCCCTGCCCCTGCGGTCCGCCAGATAGTGTATTCCACTGCCAAGGAAGTCAACTGTAATTTTGTGATTGTTTGCCAAGAGTTATTGCATTGCCTGTGGTTGGTAAAGCTTTATAGAAAGAAATGTAAGCTTGCTTTTTTGCTTCTCTTTTTTCTTTTTTATATACAGAAGGAAAGCTTTTCAGACTGTTCAGTAAGGGGAAATGTTGCCACTGTTAAAGGAATGTATGGAAAGTGTAGCACTTTTGATGGTGCACCACGAAATGATATAATTTCAAGATGTGGAACAGAGTTCCCTGAGCAGGAAATCTCAAAATCTGGCACCCTGTCCAATGTGTGTGTTGTTATACAATCACCGCCTATAGTTTTAAGGCTATGGAAATGGCAACGTTTGGATATTTTCCTTTTCAATCTTCCATTACTCTGAAAGAACAAACATGTGTGTTAAGTCAAAGCAGTAACCACTCTGGGGAAGAAATAACAGCATCTCTGATTGGCAAAGTTCTCCAATACAAAATAATTCCCCAAATACAGTGATTGTGGTAAAATACTCCATCATCATCATCTTTATAGGCATTAAATTACAGGACATACTTAAGATGGGTTCAGTGAGGTTGTCTCTACCCTTAGGGATGCAGATTCTTAGCTTATTTCTCTTTTTGGCCCATTCCAAAAACAAATGTTTCCAACTTTTGTTTCATAGATCCAAATAATTGTCAACCATCTAAAATTCACAGTGCCGCAAACATTCCAGCTGTGGAGTATAAAGATTAGCATGTTGTGTTAACAGTGCCCTGCATCCTCTCTCACAGCTTCACATCACCATCTCACCAGAAAAAGTCAAGCTCAATGTGGACTGTCAGGAAGTGGCAGAGAAGCCCATCAAGGCAGCCAGCAACATCTCACTGGATGGCTATGAAGTGCTTGGCAAGATGGCCATGTCCGGAGGGGCAAAGAGGCAGTCTGCAACAGTAAGTGAAAACCAAATGCAAGAAAAACTTTGAAAAACTAACTTGGAGGCGCTTCACACAAGATGCCCAAAGTTTTCATACCCAAGCAATGTTGTGCGTATTAAGCGCAATTAAGACTTAACAATTCCTGATGATTTTTTTTAAATGGATAATATGAAACATCTTAATCCAATCTCTGTAAGGGTTTCACTCTTAGTTAACACTCGTCTGTTTTTCAAATCTGCCTTTTCATCTGCAGTGGAGGCCATTTGTAACGTCCCACATTGTTTCTGCCTCTCTCTGTTGTGTAGTTCCAGCTCCAGATGTTTGATATTGTTTGCAGTTTAGGCTGGACCAACCGAGACAAGTGCTGTGACCTGCCTTCTATGGTATGAACAATCTGTATTTATTAAACCTTTGGAGCCGGGCTTGTAAATTTTACCACCATCTTTATTTCCAGATACCTTTTACATGCTTAAAGGGGTCATTCCATGTAAAACTAATATTTCTTGTTGTTTTTGAAAATAGTTATGTCATGTGACTTGGAGACGTACTGAGCCTTACAAAGTAGACAACATTAACTACATTATATTAATGTAGGCTATTGTTCAGTAACAGTGCTTGATTTAGACTATTGTGTTTATTAACACAACCACAGCATCACTAATTGATAAAGACAATCACATGTGTTATACCAAAAAGTGGTATACCACATGCTTGTGGATACATATGGCTGGTTATCAAAACGTCACACCCCTGTCCCTGTTCCACCATACCGGTTGTCCCTATATTATTCCAGGGCAGTGTAACCACTGCTGCCATGTCAATGTTGACCCCCGATTCCGCCTCCCCTATACTTGAATGCGCCATATAACTCCTTTAAAACACTGTGGAAAATAAAAAAGGACTTCTGGTTCAAACCGATGTGGTTGCACCGCTTAATCAGAAGGAGTATTGTCTCCTACAGCAGCAAAGCTGTAGCCTTACGTCAGCACACTACCAGGAAGAGGGGACAGGGTGAGCAGTAGTTGTTAGGATTTAAAGCGACAGTTACTGAAAATCTTATCTGAGACAATTGAAAAATGGGTATACTATTTCACATAATCTATGTTGTATTTTCTCTTAAGCATGTCACAATACATTGCATTAAGATTATGAATGTAGAACTATATTATGACATTCATTGTTCTAGCGCATGTGTCCTCCAGAGGCCTGATTATGATACATTTGATACCTTCTGTATAGCTGCTGTCATTAGGCTAAAAACAGGGCTGGAAAATAAGCAGCTATTTCAAATGAAACATGCTTCATTTGAATTGAATTGAACATTGTATCCTGTGTAATTACACTAATGTGAGTGTTGTCAAGTTTTCCGTTGCAATTACATTAAAACAAGTGCTCCTACAAGTGTTCCTACTGATCAAAGAGGAGATACTGTAGTAAATCATCTTATTCATTTTTGACAGGTTAATGCCGGATGCATTTGCAGCTCGCCAATTATAAATAATTTGTATAAATGTGCTTCAAATATGCATTCTGTCAGTGATTGCGTATGTAACCCATGTCAGTCACTAATATGAAGTAATTTTTTTACCTCATTTTTTAATACCAGGATTGCTCAAATAGGCTTCCTGTACTGTATATTTAGAAAAATATTTCGCAGACATTTGTGTATTGACCTCTCTTATCTCCTCTTCTTTCCAATGTAGAGAGATGAGGCCAAGTGCCCCTCCCTTCCCCACTCCTGCACATGCACACAGGACAGCATTGGCCCCCAGGGACCCCCTGGACCATCGGTAAAGACATTACACATCCCTCCTCATATCTCTTCACCTCCCCTTCCTCTGGCTGTCTTTGTGTTCTCAGAAGTCACTCATGTTTTGACAATGATGACCTGACCTCTAATGATCTAGACGGGCAGGCATATTGTAACAGTAGTTGTACCTATCAACTGTACAGTACAGGTCTGTCCAGCCATTTGCCTGGAGTTCAGCTTGAGCCTACATAAAAGCCTACATAAAAGCCTACATAAAAGCCTAGACATAAAACACTCGCTGTTCAAGTTAGATTTTTTATTTTCCCTTGGATGGACTAATTTGAAGGGGGATGACACCAGTGGCATGCAGTGATGTGCGGGCGGACTATGGGAGAAGTGTCAAAAGATAAATGCCTCTCGGAAAAACATCAGCAGAAAGCCTTGAGGAGAAGTCTGGAATATGCGTGCTGTGCTACCTTGCTAAGCCCCACTGAGGATTTCTGAGGGCTTGGGTTTTCCGGGCCTCTGGAAACTACTCCTGTTTTTACACTCATTCTGACTCTTACTTGTCTCTGCTCCTTTTCCTCCCAGGGTAGTCCAGGGACTAAGGGACCACGCGGAGACAGAGGCGAAACTGGCCCAGCTGTAAGTTACATCTTAAAACACTTTTCTAGCATTCTTTCCATTGTTAATATTGATTATCTGGAGTTTTTAAATTCATTAGTGTAGTCAAGTTGAATTGTCCATACCAGTTCAGAACCAAGTTGGCCTGTTTATATTGACTTTAAAGAAAAGACTGGGCAGCTTCAGCGGAACGCTGTGGTATGTCAGAAGGTATTGCTGCTCATCTGTTCAGTTTTACATTAACATACTGCAAACCAAGAAAAGAAAACTGGGCACATCTGAATTCACTTATCAAGTGGTGCTGTATATTTTGCTTCAGCTTGATTTAAAAGGGGTCCTGTAAGTGGTGTGGAAACCCATTTGTTCACGCTGTTGCTGATATTTTCGTGAGAGCTGAAGTTGATATACAGTATTGTGGTAATGTAATTCTTTTGCATTAACTTGTAGGGTCAATTGGGCCCACGTGGTGAGCCGGGACTTCCAGGCTCAATGGGACCACCTGGCCCACAGGGCCCTAATGGACTGTCTCTACCTGGAGAACCTGTAAGTGTACCTCCAAAACATGCACCCATCAAATGCTAAATACATTTCAGAGAGTCACAATATTCAAAGGGTAAAGGATCTCACTCCAAGATTATGGTTCTCCCTAAATTACTGGGACAACTACTCCCAGTTACAGCAGCCTTAATTGTGAGTAGTGGTCATGTGAATCACAAATTGCAGCATTTGGAAAAATATAGCACATCCACATTGCTATGGTTACTATATTATTTTTCTTAGCCATACAGTTGGATATCTCTAATATGTTTTTAATTACAGATTTGAATAAGACAAAAACCAGACCAGTCAATGTTCTTGACACAAAGTTTGCCTAGGTGGTCTTAACCTGTTGCCTCCCCCGCCTCGTTCAGGGTCGCCCAGGACCAAAGGGAGATCCCGGAGACCCAGGCCTGCCAGGACGTCAAGTGAGTACTGCTCTCCTTCTCATCAGCTGTGGTTTTTGAGCAGGAACTCTAAGAGACTATCCTTGGAGAACAGCATTGCTACTGGAGTCTGGAAGAAGTCCACATGGTGGGGTTGAAACCACACTCCGAGTGGGAGGTAGACCATGGCATCCCCAGGGAGCCCTGGTCGTTCTGACTGACATACAGTAGTTGGGCAGTGATGCGGTTAAATCTACTACTTCATTAAAAATCATAATGGAAAATGTCTCATCATCAAGCCCTACAATTGCATTACTGTAGCTTTGAAAGCTCCCATTCACTTTTTGTTTGTTTGTTTTAGAGGGGTTTATTTTTTCGGTCTTTGGATCATTACTGCATAAAGTCCAAAGACAATGGAAGACTGTCTAAAAATAAGTGAACCTCAAATTTGTAGCTAAAATTGTCGGTGTCTCATTTTTGTAACAAATTTCACATTAGTTATTTTGGCACCATCAGAAGATCCTTATGGTATTTCAAGTCCATTTTGGAGTGAGCTGGTATTACATCGCCATCTTTTGGCTAAGAACCTTGGAGTTTGGCAGGCTCCTGATGTAAACCATTAAGAAAAATAGAGGTTTTCCATTTGTGTTTTACCAAACTGAACTTGGCTAGACTAATTTTGAAATCCTAAGATATAATTTTGCCAAAATTCCTTTCTGAAAAATGATTGTATAAAACAAGCCAGTCAGCTTTGGCCCCAGCTGTGACGTCATATCTTGATAGTAATTTATCGTCTGTAACATATCCTCCTACTTCCAGTCAGATAGTCTATCAAGTTGGGGCATGGTCAAAAATAAAGTGCACCAACTTAAATGGAATGCTAAGCTTGAAAAGAGAAAATGCCATGTACAGTATAGTCTTTGGCTGCATCACTGGGAAACTGCTGTGTGTTTTATTGCTGTTCTAAAGACTCATTTGGGAGCTATAGAACTGTGTTGTTTGTTCTTGACCGTTAGCATTTGATTAAGTGTTTCTACCTTTTCCTCAGGGTTCACCTGGACCTTCTGGACCACTAGGCCCCATTGGACCAGCTGGAGCAAGGGTATGGTTTACCTTCTGGTTTGCTCTAAGGGTGTATAGTAGTTGAACTGAAGCTGTCCGAAGAAAACACAAAAAGTACTATCTTCAGAATCTCTTGTTCAGAGTATAGTTTAGTATTTGTAAATATACAACGGTTTTAGATGTTTCCTGACTCCTAAAATCATGGAACTACTATATCCATAGTTCACTACATAAACCGAAAATGTAACTTATAATGCAAGAATTGTTTGACTTTTGAGTTATAATACAGTGATAATAATACAGCTAGTTAACTAGCTACTGTTCCCTGTCCACATGACATGTACTGTAGTGTCACAGTTAGACTGTGTTAACTACTTGCATAATCCAAACCAATTTAGTTCCACTGTTGTCACATACCTAGATAACATCTCACCATCTTATTTTATTGTCCAATATTTTCCATTTAAAAACATCATCCATCCTCAAACCAATGCAGCTTCTTTACACTGATATGTATTGTACCCACCTGTATGAAGTGTATTGTACCCCCCTGTATGATTGTATGTTCTTGTTTCTGCACAGGGACCGCCAGGAAAGGAGGGGCAATCTGGACCCAGAGGCCCACAGGGACCAATGGTAAGTGTGTGTATGTGTGTGTGTGTGTGTGTGTGTGTTGTGGAGATGTAAATATCCCTTTGAGGGGGATTTTGTTTCAGATATATGTTGAATACTTCCCCTGCTGGGTCCTCAAACTCATTCTAGTGGAACAGCACATAAAAGAGAGAGACTGCAGTTTGCAGGCCTCTGCATTAGCAGGAGGCTGAGGAAGGCATCTCTCTTTCACTGTGTTTTGAGGAGTTGGGTGTCATGTAATCACACCCTGATGCCAACCATGGATTCCAGTACCATGATCACAAGTACCATGTTGGTGGTTTTCAAGCCTTTTGAGCCATCACTCCCTAAAACATCTTTGTAGTGTGCGACCCCCCTCCTTGACCACAAAAATAATCAATATACAACAATGAATGCCACAAAAGAATGTTTGGAGCTACATTCTCTTTAAATGGCCATTAACAGGCTGTGGTGTCTGCGTCCCAACCCTGCTGGTTGTTTCCACCGCCTCCTCCCACCAGAGTTCTTGGCACATCATAGCATACACTCCAGTGCACATGTTGATCCATCATATAGCCTATTACCCCACTGTTAATAATGAGCTGCAGTTAACTGTTGCAGTTGTGTTTACTGTGCAGTAACTTGAGATCAAAATGAATCCTGCTTCTTTCAGGGAAATCCTGGAAATCCTGGAAATCCTGGAATCACAGGAAAACCAGGAAAACAAGGAGACCCAGGCAACCCAGTATGTATTGTGTATTGGTGAATTACATACGCCTTACTTTATTTACTATGCTGGGGAATGATAATTTGACTATACGGTATACTGCCTGATTGGAATAGGAAGTTTGCATACTACCGATTATGAGCTGAGTATGTTTTTCTTATGCTGTGTCATTGTTATGTAGTCATGCAAAATAACCATTGCTGGAGAAATGAGTATTGAAGAATTGGTATTGATTTTGTGGTTGTCCTTAACAGGGAGCAGTTGGCATAAAAGGAGAAAAGGGAGAGAGGGTATGTACTGTATTTGGTTTATGAGAGACTGATCATAAATAGTTGTGCCACATGAGAAAACCATTGCCATTTTTTACAAACATAATGTGTTTGTTGTTTAGGGAGACTTTGCATCTCAAAACATGATGCGTTCCATCGCCAGACAAGTTTGTGAACAGCTTGTGAACAGTGAGCAAAAACCTTTAAGTCTAAAGGCACTTTATTGTACTCATAAAAACCTTGTGCCCCTTTCAAACCAACCATTATTTCTCTCACGCAGGCCAAATGAGCAGAATCGACATGATGCTCAACCAGATTCCCTCTGGTTACCGTAGCAACACCCCAGGACCACCTGGGCCCCCTGGCCCCCCTGGCAACCATGGGTCTCGTGGAGAGCCTGGACAGAGCGGTCGGCCTGGCTTCCCTGGAAGCCCAGGTTCACCAGGAAATCAAGGAGAGCGAGGTGTGTTGACATTCTCTTTCATGTTGTGGATCAGTGGTGATAATTGACGGTGGTTAGAGCCATAGGGCTTTTAATGCATTGTTTGGGTAACAGCTAAGATTTTTCATATTTGTGGTAGTTCTAATAATTGTATATATCCCTTTTTGGGCAAGATCTGTAGTAAGTGTATAGAAACATGCATAATACCTGAGATGTATTATTGATAAATCCCTTGGTTGAGAAGAATTACATTTACTTTTATACTGACATTGAGTTGATATGAATCCAAAGCCCTTAACCCTCGTAATGTACTCAGAAATATGGAATTTGGCCACATGGCGGCGCCATCTGATTGCGTATGATTTGTGTGT
>JAODUG010044462.1:0-16552 GCA_027564795.1 Aphredoderus sayanus | reverse complement strand
CTGGCACCCCGGTTCGTGGGGCCTTTCAAGGTCCTCCGGAGGGTCAACGAGGTGTCAGTCACCCTGGAGCTCCCGCCGCCCTACCATCGTCTTCACCCCACCTTTCACGTCTCTCTCCTCAGACCGCTAGGGGGTCGGGATCCTGCCGCCGCTCCTCCGGCGCCAATAGAGGTGGAGGGGGGTCAGGCATACGCCGTAGAGGCGGTGCTTGTGTGTTGCTTACGTCGTGTTACAATATTATTGTTTAAAATGTTGTAAAATATAGCACTTAGTTAGTTATTAAGTTCTAGGGTATTCCATGATGTGTTATTGGTGCAGTATCTTGTCACAGGTCCATAAAGGCTTATCAACCAGGTCTGTTTAGGTTTGCATACAGAATCCTGCCCTTATCTGATGGTCTAGCATGGTTCAAACCCCGCAGTCTTGATTCAGGTTGTCCAGGTCCGTTGTTACTTTACATTGACTGCATAGTCATTAAAGGAAGTTCACAACACAATGCATCCTACAAAGAGCTGGTGGAAAGCAAATGTGTTAAACAAAGAGATATCAGATGACATGTTAATGGTATTCTTATAGATCAGTAAAGACACTATCAGTGCAATGGCATGAATACATCCCCACACCCTTATACCCCCTCTCTTTTTCCAATATTTCCTTACACTTTTCAATGTAGATTATCTAATAAAGCAGAATTGTTATCAACTTACTGCAGTTTTAAAGAACCTGAAACGTTATTTACTCACCCATATAGGTCATCGTACCTGAGGGAGTTGAAAGACCAGAGATGAAAAAAAAAACCTGCGTGACTGATACCTGTTCTGTATCCTGTCAATGTGCTGATGGTAGCATTGTGAGTGAACCCGATACATGGGAGGTGTTTAGATGACGCATATATGATTTGTCTGTTTGCACCGTCTGACCGACGATGTGTCCCTCACAGTTTCCCCTCGGTCGTGTTTTCTTCCAATACAGATGATTTATACAGGGCGACCTTGTGACTGCACTGTACATACAGATATTTTGTAACTTTCTATTGACGTCCAACAAAAAGTGTCTTTGTGTCTGAATACGTCTTAACTGCCACATCTGTTGTCAGTCAAATTAACATAGATCAGATACATTTTTACCTGTTTCATCAAAGAAGAGAAATGCATTATGTGTAAAAGTCTGGGTATATTTCAGGTCAAATGTATATTTATGTTTGATTTAGAAGAAAGAGCTGTATAGCATACAGCACTTTCTTCCGTATTTGTGCATGTTGTGTAATAGGTCAATGGGTGCCAGCTGTATTTAGCCAGTGGAGGATATGGTTACCTGAACATAGATTTGATGTCTCACCTGAGGATGTGAAATCCTTACATAAGTTATATTTTAGCCTACACCCAAAAGCCCTTTCATAAACCTCCAAGCATTGCTATTTAAAGCATGAATCAGGTTACTGAAATGTTCTAAATTTAGCATTTTGATGGATTTGACTTTTTTCTCTATTTGCTGATACTGTATGTTATTTCTGAAGGAAAAGTTTTTTATTAAAAAGTAGGGGTCGCCAAAATGACAGCAAGAGATTGTTTTAGGGCAGACAGGATGACCTTGACTGTGACCTCTGTACAGGTGGGCGTTCTCTCTGAGGGCCGTCATTTGGTGGCACGTCAAGGAATACACTGTTACTAGTGCTTTAAAAGGCAAAGACACATTGACAGAGGAGCTCAGAACCCTGCAGATATTCAATGCATGTTTGTGGCTTGACAGCCATTCGAAGCAGTGTTTGTCAGCGTAGGCGGGGAGTGAGTCCACAGCCTTAGAGGGAGGCTAAAGGGCCGATAGAGGTCACAGGGGTTAACAGGCTGGAGCCAGCCATGAGGCTGTTCCCTCACGCTCTACCAGTCTGAGGCCTTGACGCTTAGATTACCAATGTGTGCAAGCTGAAGGAGCATTAGATGCATCTCTAGAGGGCCTATCAGGGCCTTGACACCAACAGCAATACCTCCACCTAGAACCACTGTATGGCTACTGAGTACCGATGGGAGACGATGCCCACTGGCTGCTGGTTAGGGGTGACAGTGGCGCAGTGGGGCGACAGGAGATTGAGAAGTTGCTGGTTCAATCCCTGGTAAATCCTCTTAATTTTTGAGGTGTCCTTGAGCAAGACAAGTGCTTCTGTTGGAGCCTTGTATGGCTGACATCACCATCAATGTATGAATGTGTGTGTGAATGGGTGAATGGATGAATGAGGCAGTAAAAGTATTTTTGTTTATGGGTACATGCTTGTACATACAGACAGTATATATATATATAGCGCATGCAACATGTTATCTGTGCACGCTTATCATGGATCCATTCCCACGTGAACTGCTTAGTTAGCTATATGAATAAATATATATGTATGGTGTCTCTTCTTCCCAGCAGTGTGAGGCCACAGGCAGTACTGCTAAACATGTAGCTGTAGGCTCTATATGCACTAAGAGACATGGCATGGCTATAGGCACGCACAGCAAGCCGTGCCACACTCAAGAACCTATCTCACTTTCTCATTGAGCATGTGTAGAGACACAGATCTGAGTCGCAGAGGAACGGGACTTGTGTAGATTAGGCCCTGTGACAGCGACCCTTGATGACTAATCCTTGCACACACTCACCCAAGACAGGCTGGATTAAAGCGGGGAGTTATCAGCGTGTGCAGCCCGCACAATGGCAGCGGCATTAACATAGGAGGCGAGTAGAGCTGCGCTCCTTTGTCAGGGCCAGCAGAGCTGAGAAGAAGCCAGGCCTGCTGCATCTGCATAAACAGCAGTCACAGACGATGGCACAGTGAGGACTGAAATATGTGCTCAACCCTAAAATGTGTGTACACAGGCAAGATCATATTAGAATAACAATGGATGGAACTTGCCCTTTGTTGCCACTGCTGTCAAACACCCTGGTGGTGAAGTTTGGAAAACAGCCTTTTGAATAGAATATAAAATAATCACATACTTTGTTGTGCTGGAAAGACAGAAACAACCTCCAGCTGTTCATAGACTGTGGGGGTGCACGTGTGAAACTCAACAACATGTTATCCTTCTGTCTAATAGAGGAGCCTTGGTTCTCACTGTACTGTAGTTTACAATCTCATTGTAACCTATACCAGACTGTGTAATTTACAGTACATATTCAGGGTACTATAGGTGTGTCATGTGCCAACCTTAGAGACATCTGAACCAATGGAGAACCAGTGTGTTAGGCTCCAGAAACCCTGGTGACACAGTGCTTGCTTGATAGTTAAAGCATGATCTCTTGTTTTAATCCTGCCACTGGTGAACCTACTTCATATTTTGCCAAGCATTGAGAAACCTGGGAGGATCCCAGTTTCATTAATCCAACACACAAATATCTGAAACACTTCTGTTTCTTATGTTTTTTAACAAGTACACTTACCTGGTTCATATAGCTTAAGTGATCATGTGAAGCAATTGTTTTATAAGCTATAATGTGACATTCCTATTTCTTTTTCCTATTATTGTTATGGTGCGTTTGTCTTTTACTTACCTATTATTGTATTATCTCTGCTTGACAGTTCTATGTATACAGTATCTACACCATACAAATACTTTGGAGCTGAGTCTCTCAGTCACTGTGTCTTGTTGTTTATTTGGGCTGTGTCAGAAAACGTTAGCTCAAGCTAAAATAATGCTTAATGCACTTTTCTGTATACCTGACTTGATGTGCAAATACTGATGAATATTTTTATAAGTAAAAATAGCTGATTCTACATTTACAAATTATTATGCTGACGCTTTTGGAAAATGTGAGTCAGGACTTTAATGCACACTGAAGTAATATCACTTGTTTTGATAAAGCTGTGAACTTTGCATTGGGCATCAGCTAAGTATTTTACTGACAGCCATTAGCATCATTAATCATCAGTAATCAATAATGGGTTTACGGTTATACCCTGAACACAGTTTGTTTCTGCATTGGTTTGGAGCAATGACCAACTTTAGTTCAGATGTGTATACATATACAGTATATATATATATATATATATATATATATGAATCTATAGCAGTTTCACCTTATCTGTCAAAGAAGCAGAGATACAGTATACAGAAAAGTATGTTGCCTATGCAGTATCTACTCACCACCATGTAGTCACTACACACCAGCAGGGAGCTATTGCTCAATAGGCTGGCAATGCAGCTGGTCTTATCTCTGTCTGATTGTTTTATAGAAGTGTAATTCAGGGACAGTTTGTTTTAAAGCTGAAGTGACCAAATAGGCCCTGCTGAGGACTGAGTGTCACAGCAGCACACTATGTTTATTTTATGATTTTTACAACTACAATAAATGTCATTGTGTATTGATCTCTTTATCTGGGCAAATGGGATAAGGAAAGTGATAAATAGATTTGAAAAAAAAAGTTAAGCATGCCATATCATCTATTAACCGAATAGCATCACCTATCTCCCATCCAGTGCAGAGAACAACATACATTTTTAAATGAGGACATTTGTAATAAATCAATGAACAGGGGGGATGAGAGGTTTTGGATACTTACTGAACATTTTTAAGGTGATAAATCCTTTGTGAATATACCTTTGGAGGCATTTTGACATAATTATACCACCTTTGCTCTCATGTATTCCGTGGTATGTTCTTTATATAGAAGTCATATCACACTTGGTCATCTGACGGTTTATCAAATAAACTCCATTCTGGTTTTGACTGTGTGAACTTGTGAAGTGGGTCAGGCCTGGTTAGGTGAGGTCAGGTGACATAAAGGCTGTCACCAAAGAGCTTTTCTTTTTGTGCTCTGGGGTATTGTACAAGACTAAGATTGAGGTCGAAAATAAGAATACATCTGTAGCTCAGTAATCCCTCTTGCATTTACCAGAGAAAAGATATACCTCCGAGTCCCAACAGACATAATCGCCGCCTTTACTTTCCAAGTGGAAAGATAACATGAAAAAATCAGGTTCCACTGTTCAAAAGGGAAATGATGCAAAATACTGCACACTCTGGTTTTGTCTGAGTTTCCTTTTCTTCTGGACCTGCAGAAAATACCTTCACACAGCGTGGGACAGTGTACCAAATGGGTGGCCCCCGGCTAGGAACACCAAGAAACCATCAAGTTCAGTGGTTTGAGTGAGAGCTGGGGAAGGGGGGTGATTGGTTTGGTTTACATTGAAATTAAGGCAGAGAAATGAGAAACTGCTGTTTACATTTTAGGTAGACTGTTCTCTGCATTTCCATCCACACCCAAAAACCTTTGGTTTGTGGGAGACTTATGAAAATACATCTTGCAATTGAAAATGAGAAATAAATCCGGAATGAAGGCCTTCTAGATTTCTTCTGGGGTAACATATCTGCTATGCCATCATTGTACAGCACATTTGTACACTGCATTTGTCTCGTTTGTTTGTCATATTAGTGTATATGAAAGGACAGGAAATATAGACTTCAAAATAGCTCTCTGGTTTATGGCAGGAGTGCAACAGGCAAATCCATTTTCAACAAAGAACAGCTGTTGAATTAACAGTAGAAAGGAATCTAATCACTTTGCTCAAATTGCCTCATAAGAGTTTCAAGAACTGGACAATTAAAATGCTACAATGAAAATGTTGTGTTTTGTGATAGTTGAGAAATTATGACCTCTCCTTTTGTCTTTTGTGTGTGTGTGTGTGTGTGTGTGTGTGTGTGTGTGTGTGTGTGTGCATGTGTGTGTGTGTGTAACTAATTGGTCTGCCTGTGCAGATTCAAATGTTTCTATGCCCTTAGGGGTCAAGTGCTGTCTGCTCTGCGCACAAGAGCTCATCTCATCACATACAAGAGGGAAGAACAGAGAACAAACATAGGGCTTATCTGTCACAAACCTGTGTAGGTGGATATGTAACGCACAAAAAGGGATTGACCTTACACAAACAAATCGTAAAATTAGCAAATATGGAAATAATTAATTATTGAACAAATAAATAATTTTGCTCAAAAAATTCAAATTTTAGTCATTGCAAATATTGATGACACAATGCATACAGCGGGAGCGGTATTGCAATCGCTTAACCAGCTCTGACTGGGGGATCCTGAGGCATTCCCAGGCCAGTGTGGAGATATATATCTCTCCACCTAGTCCTGGGTCTTCCCTGAGGTCTGCTCCCAGTTGGACGTGCCTGGAACAACTACGTAGGGAGGCGCCCAGGGGGCATCCCTAACTGATGCCCAAACCACCTCAACTGGTCCCTTTCTACGTGAAGAAGCAGTGGCTCTACTCCAAGTTCCTCTCGGATACCCGAGCTTCTCACCCTATCTCTAGGGGAGATTCCAGCTACCCTCCTGAGGAAACCCATTTCGGCTGCTTGTACCCGCGATATTGTTATTTCGGTCATGACCGAGCCTTCATGACCATAGGTGAGGGTAGGAACGAAAATGGCCCGGTAGATCAAGCCTTTTGGCTCAGCTCTCATTTCGTCACAATGGTGTTGTAAAGCGATTGCAAGACCGCTCCCGCTGCTCCGATTCTCCGGCCAATGTCCCACTCCAATGTCCCCTCACTCACAAACAAGACCCCAAGGTACTTGCTGAGAACCATGGCCTCAGATTTAGAGGTGCTAATCCTCATTCCAGCTGCTTCACACTTGGATGCGAACCGATCCAGTGAGTGCTGCAGGTCATCAGATGATGCCATCAGGACCACATCATCTGCAAAAAGCAGCACTGAGATCCCCAGGTCACCGAAACGCAATTCCTCCCCACCACGACTACGCCTTGATATCCTGTCCATGAATATCACAAACAGTAACAATTGGTGATTGATTTACATCTTACGTTTGGCCAAACATGCACTTTGTTTGTCCATTGTGAGAGTGCTCATATATTGCTCTATGGTTTGAACCTTTAGGCTCTGCGGGTGGTGTAGCAGGTAGATCATTTTAAGCAAGACACTAAGTAAGACACTTTCACCCGAAACAACTGCTTGCGTACAGTTCAAGTATTAGGGAGCAAGTAGCTCAGGGATGCTAAAAGGGAGGCCAAGCTTATTGGGGGTCCGGACCACCACTGTTTAGCTGGCTCAACCACTTAATACTGTATGAGCTCTGGTTTTGTGTCACTAATCACCATTTGTTGTTTTAGAGCTGATCTGACCTGTATAACCCAATCTATATTGTAATTATTATTTAATAATAATGTAACAAGCTTGCCTTTAGTGGATTTAAAGTTAATTGACTAACATATAATTACAATATACAAAAACTATATGCAGAATAACATTTACATCTGAATAATGAAACAACCCTTACTGCTTTTTTTATTGTGCCATGGTTTTGTTTTGGCGGATTGCTTAATGCTTAGTGTTTTTCTAGGAAAGGTCTAATGCACAAAAAAACACATCTTCAATGACTACTTCCAAGTCTGCAGTGTTCAGTATCCATGTCAACAGATAGCACGCAAGTTTATTTATATACAGTACATACACAACATTTGTCTCTGTGGGTTTTTTACGTGTCATACCTCTGTGAGTGTGTATTAGTCTGTACAAGGTACGCTTTGTCACCTTTAATTAACTTGGTGGAGGTGTGTATGACTCAGCAGCAGTTGACAGCATAATCACCTTGTGGGTAACCAGTTAACACACACACACACCTACACACACACGCATCCAGAAAGAAACAGAACTCTCAGGTTGGTGAACCCTTTGTGAACTCCTGAGAGAAGCTCACTTGGTACCAAAGCTATTTGACACAGCACGCTGTGGCCTAACACAGAATGCCAGCCAGGGTGCATGGCAGGGGAGGTGTGCATGTTTGTGTCATTGGGCTCAGGTGCACACAGAGTGCAACATACTGTTAGAGGTAGCACCCAAGTTACAGGGAAACAAAAATGAATGGTAAAGGAATTAGCTCCCTTCATTTTACAAAAACAAATGAGTCAGTTCCTCTAAGCAGGAATGTCCTGAGATCAACTCATAATTTCCTGCCGATAAACTGTTTTAATTACACTGAGTGTATAAAGTATGGCTTCCTATAATAACTTTGCCAAAACAGGGAGCTTATGAGGTTTGGGGGGGAGGGGGATATTTTCAAAGCATGGTTTTTTATTAAAAACTTAAAATCCTAGAGGAAGAAGGGGAAAATGCTAATAGCTATAAATAATCAAATACAGTAAATGTTGCATGTGATATATAGTATATGAACCTGTCAGACTATTAACCAAACGCTACACTGTTGGGTGGTTTTGCCTCAGACTAACACTAAAGAGCTGTTTTGAAGCTACATTGACATTGATTTCTATTTCCTGTGCAGATGGTTGAAAGAGACAGGATTATGAATTTATCTGGCATGCCTCAACAATTACAGCCTCAACACATTATTAAGTGTTAACAGAAGTTTACAAGTGTTTCTTCTAATAACTTCTAATGAGTTGAGTGATTATGGAAATGACAAAGGGAATGTTGGAAGTCAACTGGAGGGGAGTCATTGAAAAGTTTGCTTGTTAAAATATTTCACTAATCCCATCAAACATAAAGGCTTCGTCCAATCAGGTTGTAAATAACCAATCAGGCCTTGTTTACCACAAGATGATTTAAGTGCTGCCAATAAATTAAAAACAAGAAAGATAAGAGAGACAAAGTAACAGAAATGGTTTTTGTAACCAGGGCATCAAAAGACACATTTTTGCTAACCAAATGATAACGTTTACATGGCATGTTCCAGTATGACCGTACAAAGCGACTATAAGTAACTGACAGTGAAATTATCCAATTATCATTGGTGCAACTTAATATGTGAATCTCTACACTATGCTGGCTGCTAAGTTTAAATATAAAAAAATAGTGGTGGAGCATTGTAAAACTGAATTGTCGCTATTAATATAAAAGTAGTTTCATATTCGCGCTTGTATATGCAGATGCACGCACACGCGCGCACACCAACACACACACACACAACCTGCTTTGCACAGGTGTGCTATACAAACATCATAGCCATTTAATCCTCCCACATACTTTGACGGAGAGATAGGAGAGAGATATCTGTGGACAAGTGATTGGACAATCTCTACCACAGGGCGTTATAAGATAGGATCAGATGGACGCGATGTGTAATGTCCGCTAATGAATCAAACCAATCAAATTAGCCGTAATAACAATACAGATTAGCCCTCTTAACAATACAGCCTGTTTGTTTAACTTGAATGTGGGAGGGATAATCTTGCTGCCTTGGAAACCAAATACTTTTGGAGTCACAGTTGAGTAATGCTTTGATTCTGTGTGAGAACACTAATGGCAAATGTACCTATGCCAAAATCATCAGTCAAATGTATAACTGGAGAGAGAATGTGTGTGTGTGTGTGTGTGTGTCTGTGTGTGTCTATGGGTTATGCACACAGAAACTCTACATCTTGTACAAACACACCTGGAACACGCCCAGTATACATGGCAACTGGGCCCGACAACCACTTAAAACACAACTACAAAAAAGAGGTGTTTGCAGGCCGATGAAACACAACATAACTCAGTCTGGATCATTGACAATGAGAACAGCAAAACATGAACACACAATGTTAGTCCGTTTGATGTTCACCAGCTCTTTTTTTCTTTTCTAATCTTTCTCTCAATAGAGGGGAGTCTGAAAGGCAGTAGAGCGATGTTTAAGAACATGGTTTGCCATGGTAAAACCCCACAGATAACAATACACATTTTACATGCAGGAGGAATTCAAAGAACTTGAGCGGAAAAGCGGAGAGACAATACTGAGAGTGACGATCGGTCTAACATGCCAAATCTCTCCTTTTGTGCTTCGAAGCTTTGATCCCAAACTTGCAATGAGCCGCTCTTTTGCTGTATTATGCAGGGACTTCAGAAACAGCCTGTGGTATTTGCTCAAAGATTAGTTTACTTAAAAGCCAAAAAGATAAATCAGAGAAAACCTTCAATTTGAAAAGATGAGCGCTACTGCAGAGCTGTTGCATTGCTCTATGGGTGTGTGTGTATCAGTGTCTATTTAACTTGTCTATTAAACGTGTTGATATATGCTTTATGTAGATGTGTATATGTGTGTTATTCATGTTTATAGCTAGATACATATGTAAACCTATTTATAATGTTTCGGGTGTTAAGATTAGGAGTAGTATCAGAACACACTCTAAAAATATATCTCTAAATATTCTTTCATACGGACTTGGCAAAATACTATTTATGGACACACAGCTAGCTGCATTTGTGGCTACATTTGGTATACAAGTTTGATACGTATTAAAAGACACAATCTGTAATTATGTAATAGAATAGCTTTCTTTTTTTTTTATAGCTGATTGGGCTAATGATTCAGCTGACTCGTTATGTATTCTTCTGTCATTTCTATTCGCTCACTGCGAATAGAAAGGTACTCCCAGAGGTACTCCCAAAGAAGATAGGCAGAAACCCTTTATTAGCCTGGCTGTCCATACATTGTTTGGTTTGGAAGTGAGTGCTTATGAGTAATGCTACCAAACGCTCTTACTCCTACACTACTTGCACACAAACAAAATTACAACACAACCATGGAACCTGTATGGAATGAAAACCATTACAAGAGCACAGGCAGGTTATGAGAGTGTGTCATATTTCTTCACTCAAGTGTTTTAAAGGTGCATTCCACTCAGTGCAAAACAGCTTGAGCATGTGTGTGTACATGTACGTCAGTTAGCGCTGGGTGTGAGTATGTATGCTTGTGTGTGTGCATGCATATGCTTGTATTTGACAGACACATACCATCAAGATTCTCACATGTGCCGACCTCCCCACTTCAGGGATAATGCATGGCTGTCTCTCCAGAAAATGGCAGACTGTGTAAACACATGAGGCAAGGCACAGGTGGGAGTGTGGAGCTCACAGTCTAAACAGTCAGTACCACTCACTGAGAAGTATGCATTTAAATCCTTGTGTGTTAATGGCGGTACTGTTGTAGATAAATACACATACATACAAACTCCAATAATGTGCCACAGTGTGTAGGCTGGTTGAGAGCTATATTTTAGACACACCAAATGACATAACGTGTGTGGACTAAGTGGGCTCCAAAATATATACCAACATAGTAAAATTAAATATATTACTGTTACTACTGTTATCCTCTGAACAGATCTTTTACCTTCGAATTAAACACTCCATTTCAGTCAGTGCTTTGTAACATGTCCTACCTACCTACTTGATTGGCTATTTCACTGTGAGTGGGAGGATAAATCAAAGACAGTACAGTATTCTAGAATCCAGAAATGATCTCTCCTGGGCAAAATCTTGTTATCACATGATACTAAATGACAGATTTCAACATATTTCAAAATTAGTCAAGCCCTATCATGACCCTCCAGACATCAAAACAAACCAAAAACTAGAAAAAAATATTTTTCTATAAGGGATCTTTAATTTCATAACAACTGCAGCCAGTACAACCAATTAGTATTTTACCAAATGTGGATTCTGCTACATGTATCTTTTATCTTTCAAAAATGTTAAGTAACAAAATGCCAGCTGCCAACATAGACAGACAGTCAACGTCACCCAACAGATTAAAAACTCATTCCTTCACTGACAGGTTCAGGTATTCAGGTTTACAGTATGTGGCACTGGAATTGAACAATCCTATCACTGATAATTTTCTCTCTAGGAGTTTCAATACCGTAGCAGCAGGAGTCACAGTCAGGTTCAGAGGGCACAGTGATGCTAATCTGCTGTCATAGCTTTCATGACAGCAACATTGCAAGCAACAAGCCCACACCTGAAAGGCTGACTGCTTAACCTCTCATCCCACAACTGTTTTGCAAGTCATTCTGATGGTGTCACTTCTATAGGGTCACATGGGCAAAGACAGGCCCTGCTGGCCACAAACCAACACCGCTGAAGAGAGAGAAACTGTATACTGTATACTGTATGATTAACTCTACTTTGACTGCATCTTGTCTAAATGATTATTCTCGTTTCCTTAGTTTGGATGAAATAATAATTTTTAAGGATATTCAGTCGATGATTTTAATAACAAAACAAACACTAGAACTACAAATTCAGGACCTTTGAGTAAGTTAAAATGTTCATAATACATGTGAACACACTGGAAATTCTCAATAATGAACGACTTCTCTAAGATGCTTGCAATGTTTAGTGAGGTCTTTATAAAAATACTATGAGTCAGTGGAGACCCTTGTTCTAGTCAGTAATTCTGCCTGTCCTCATGGACCTACCTCTCCACCTACTATATAACACCTAGACAACAGTCTATCAAATCAAAATAGAAGGGATTATCATGACCTGGCACTATTGACAGTTGTTTTGTGCATGCGTTGAGTCCTCAACTGTGTAAAAATACTGTTACATATGTGTTCTCATTCACACATTGTAGGACCTTTGTGTTTATGTATCACAGTTCCTTGAATGCAACCTGACTCTCCTCAACTAAACAAACCCCCATCTCCAAAACACTCTCTCCCTCTCTCTCACACACACCCACACACAAACAAACCAACAAACACACACACACACACACACACACACACACACACACACACACACACACACACACAGTGAAGCCCCTTTAATAAAGATAATACTCCACCACAACACAGTGTGACCCCCTCCCCTCTAATAAATGAATAGAGCAGAGAACATCTAATATCCCTCTATGTAGCTGAAGGGTTCAGGCTGGCTTCTCCAATCTGCACTAGAGAGAACATATCAGGAGGTTTGTAAAGCTTTGCAGTAGAGCAGAGGATCCAATTTACAATTTAAAGGCCTTTTGTCTAACATCATTGTCGAAATAAATCATTCTTGTACTTGTATTTTCCACTGCTGATAGGAAGATACAATTATTTCATTGTTACAAATGTAAGTTATTGTTTAGGAGTTGTCTGGATTTCAGCTTCATCTTAAGACTCCTAGTCCAAAACTGGTTCTGTTATGTCACACCTACAAGACAGGCTATTTAGTTTCCAGTGGGAACTGTATCTCAATACATGGCATGCAGTACCTACAGTAAATGCCACATCTTACACATCTGAGAAGGGCCAAGAAACTGTGCTTGCAAAATAGTAGAGTGAAATAATCAGTCAATCTTTATTTAAATAGCACTTTTCATAACAATACATGTAACACAAAGTGCTTGACACTACAAAACCATTATTAACAATACTTTAAAAAACAACAACAATGTAATAATATCACCCTATGTAACGCCCATTAGCCCAACCCTCCAACAACAAACAAGCACCTTGGAAAACAAAAAATCATACCCAAACATCCGGAGTCCCATCCACGTCATCCACAAAACACTAAACTCCTGGACCCCAGACCTGCTCCCCAACCACTTCAATCTCAGTCGGACATACACCCACCCAGGATCCAGCCCACCAACCAGACACCACCAGGCCACCACCAAAAGCGGAACCCCAGAGACGACACAACAAAAGCACTAAATAACCCTATCTACAACACATCTCCCAGAACCTCCAATGTTCTATCCCCAACCATAAACAGAAAGAATGGAGAAATTGTTAAAATCTTTCAGGCAGTGGCGATTCTAGGATTTTTTACATGTCCTAGTGGCGATTCTAGGATTTTTTACATGGGGTGGCAGAAGGGTGGCAAGTTAAAATTCAAGGGTGGCATATTGTTTTACCTTTATTTTATCTGACAAGTTGACTAAGAACATATTCTAATTTATGGGACGAGGAGAGGTCAATTGAACCAATTGAAAACTGGGGATAATTTACCAAAACAAGGCTGAAATGGAGTTACAGTGTTTTTGAATAGTAAGCGTAGAGAATCGCATGCTATATGCATTTTGGCCATCATTGCATTCTTACCACCAACTTACAGGTTACAAAATGTATTGTAGCAGCTGTGTGTGCTCTGTGTTATTTCAATGTTTAATACATTTGTTTAAAATGTATTAAAATATTAAGTACTAAACAGGCTATTGAAGACAGCATTGGTTATGAGAAGACTAAACTGCACTCCAGCCTATACTTGCTTGAACTCTTCGCACCCATTAGGCCTCAAATACATAAAACATTAGCCTTTACTGTTAGTGTTTCTTGAGTAAAGAGAATGCTGTAGCTATACAAACATTTCTTTATTAAGTCTTGCATTCTGTTTTCTAACATAATAATCATATGTTGGTATTGTAGAGTAGCCTACATGCATTGCCATAATACACATAACATTAATCCACAGATTCTGAGGGAATGTTCTTGGAACATTTACCACAATAGTAGAAAGATAAAATAAAAATATCAATAACAATTATAGAAACGTGGTGGTATAGACTTAATGTTTCTTGAATAAAGAAAATCTATAATGGTTAAGCTTTAATGATGATCTGATATTTGCCATCAGTTTTTGTTTAATTAAACGTTGTATGAAAATACATAAACACTGAATACACTGAGGCTATTGATCAGTATTACCCATAAAATAGCAACGTGCCACCTGTCACCACTTTGCTAGTTGGATTGGCAATGATGGCCCATTGCAGATTTGTTCTTATGGTGCTTGCTACTAATGCAAGATTAGAACAATGTATATAAAATGTTTAGTAAACATGTAACAGAACCTCTTTTCGCAATTTGTTTCACCTAAATGCGATCTTTTCTGAGCTGTCGCTAACGTGTTTTCACTGGGAGGGAGCAGCATGCTGGGACTAAACCATTTTATTGAGTAAGGGTGTCTCGATGATGTTGAAAAAGGTCTATACTGTGCGTAAAATGCGGCCATCCATTGTAGGAAACTCATACCATGCTGTTCATACTTTGATTTTTTATTTTTCCCCAACGGGTGCGACCAAATCATGTGCTAGTGCGACAAAATGACATGGTTGGTAGTCTGGAGCCCTATTAGGTTACAGTAACAGGAAAACAACAGTAGGAACTCTCTACTCGAGAGACAGCGAGAGGGAGAGGCTAACTGCGTACTGGATATAAACAATCCGTGTCTACAATGTGCACCTATAAATAGGCATGACTTAAGCAGTAAATAATAAACTGTATGTGTACAGCACCTTTCAAAAGTAGCAGAGCCTACTACTAAATAGTAAAACACAGATTAAACCTACAATCCATACAATCCAAACCGCCTATCCTTCTAAAAGAATATGTTGATTAATCATCTGTATTATTCCTCCTTGTTGAATGAGAGTTTATTAATCATTTCCTTTTCAATAGAGGCCAGGGCCAATGATGACAGTCTAGGTCTACTGTGCAGGAGTTGGCCTACAGTAGTACAACAGCACAACTATAGAACAGTACTCTGCTCCCAGAGAAAGTCCTCTTTAGATGGAGTTCTACCACTGTATCTTCATGTGAGAGTGTCCTCCAAGTTATAAAAATGTTCCATATTTTAAAAGGCTCACATCATCAGGTCTGCTGATGGGAGATTATTCGATTCACTGTAGCCAGGTCTTGACCACCGGTGTCTGACGTGTTACAGCAACAGCAGGCATGGAAATAATGTAAACCTGTATCTGTTTGACTAGCTTCAGTGCAGCCCACACTCGATGTTTACTATTGTACCTCGTAATTTTCTGCCCTTTACGCTGTTGTTGCTTTTTTGTAAGACCAGTAAGCAGAGTGTTACAGTAATCAATACTGGAGGTAATAAAAGCATGTATAAGTGTCTTCGTATTTACTTTAGAGAGAAAGGGTCGTCCTCTAACATTGTTCTTGAGATGATAAAAAGCGTGATGTGGCTCAAAACTGAGGTCTGAATCAAAAGATGACTCCCGTTTTTCACCTTATCACAGTTAAACTGCGAGCCAGTGCCAGCAGTTTAACTCAGAAGGACACTGCAATGTAGAGCTGTGTGTTATCAGCAAAACTATGAAAATTGATGCCGTGACACCTGATGACGTCCCCAAGTGGCAGCATGTACAGATTAAAAAGGGTAACGCCTAAAATTGAGCCTTGTGGAACACCACAGTTCATTTGATGTCTTCTAGATAAAGATTCATAAATACTCACAAAAAATATCTGTCAGTAAGATATCGGAACCAATTAAGAACAGTACCTGAGAGGCCAATCAGATTGTACAGTCTGTTTTAAAAAATTTAGTGATCTACTATATCAAAAGCTGCACTTAGATCAAGTAGCACTAATATTGATGTTTTCTTCATATCCATGTTACATCTAAGGTCTTACATTTTTTTTTTACTAATGCTGTCTGTGATTGGTTCGAAAACAATACTGGTATTTATCAGAAAGGTTGTGTGAGTTGATCAACTCATTCAACTAATTAAAAACATTTAATTTCATTTTAATTTCTCTAAAATGTTACTTTGGAATGGCAGATTGGATACCGGTCTGTAGTTATTGAGCTGTCATGTTCTGCCATCGCCTTCATCTGTCTGACTTGTTTTTTGGTTTGTTTTTCCCCTGTTCTGTCTGCTGTCCACCCCGTGTTAGTCTTGTTCCAGTGTGTGTTCTGCCTGTCTCCGCCCCTGCCTCTAGTTGAGTGTTTATTGTTTTAACCTGACCCTGGTTGTTCCTTGTCCAATGGTCTGTCTTGTCTCCCTGTATTTAAGCCCTTGTGTTTGTTCTTGTTTTGTTGGATCATTGTTTT
>JAODUG010044451.1:0-16555 GCA_027564795.1 Aphredoderus sayanus | reverse complement strand
CTGTAGAATTAGGTTTAGCGCCTTCTATCTGCCACAAAGAGCTAGTGATTTGGGTCATTCTGACGCAGAGGACATTACGAGGGTTAAGTATTTGCTTTTTCCTCCCTCCTTGTCTGTTCCTGTAGAATAAAGTATACATTACACCCAATATTTAATTGCTACAGACTGAGCCACTAAATAAAGCCAGATATTATTTTTTGATAAAACTCCCAAAGCAGTAAAAATGAAATAAGATCATTGCTGAGCTATAATTAACATCCCATTTTAAATTAATTGATAGGCTAAACTGATACTGGCTTAGACACCTCGGTATCACTGTACTATATGTCAATCTGAGGCAGGAAATTAATTGAGGTTAGGCTTGAAGTAACATATTTTCATTTAAATTTGTGCAGTCAACTAGTAAAGAATAAGTGAGATATCTTATCATTCTTGGATTCCATATAGGACCCTTCTTTCCAGCTTAAGAAAGGCCTGCATTCCTCCGCCTGCATGACTGCCACGCAGGAAATAGCTTGCCTGACACAGAAAATACATCTGACCACAGTTAAGGGAGGGGAAAAAAGCAAAAGCAGATACATACTAATTGTATGAAAAAGTAAGTTTTAAAAGTTTTTAAAGCTAAACTGAAATTCAATTGATTTTATTTGGTCTGAGAGTTGAGTCATTTGATGAAATGTACATTAAGTGTATTTATTTGCATGTACTATACAAAATATGTTGTCAGGCAGTAGGCACTGACTTTTATTACATCCATGGTGTAATAATATGGTATTGGACAGTTAGGTTAGGATAGTTCACCATACTATATAGGTGCTTGTTGGATACTAACACTGCTATCTATTGCTTTGTAATAACCATTTAGATGTCTGCAGCATGCACCTGCAGCCTTTATTTATTTAGCTAATAAATAATACTGGAATAAGGATAAGCCTTGTATCGTATGCTTATCATATATACTGTAGCTAAACACCTGACTAGACCTGTTAACCAGTATACCTTAATATTTCAATAGTAAACACATTGAAATAAACACAACCTCACTCACACAACCTCAGGAATTTGGTTACCTTAGGTGCATGTTGAGCTGTGTACAAAAGAAAAAAATGTTTTTACTGTACATGCCAACATTTTGTGCCCATTTGGAGAAGATGGAACCAGTTAACAGAGCCTCTTTGTGTTATGTATGTTTTTTCTGTACTTTGCTTTGGCTGTGTGAATTGCAAAATAAGAAATAATGACAATGATTTAGATAATGTTTGCAGTTTGAGCTTTTACACATTGAACCCCAAGCATAAAGTCAGTTGGGTGCGCATGACTGTCCTGGCACTGGTACATTCCCTCAGAGGAACACTGTGTAAAAACCAGACTGTTGGCAATAGCTACATATAAACACTGGCCTCTAGAGAGAAACAGTGCTTCCTTATTGTGGAACATAATATAGTGTTTGGGAATATATTACTTGATTAATTGCTTAATAAATAAATATGTCCTTTGTTCAAATCCTAAGATCAAAATGTTGGCCCACAATATTGTTGGCATGTTATTGTCAAAACCTTTTCTGTTTGTTTTGTTTTTTAGCAGTAGGGGGAGGTAAATTCACATTTGAAATGAGGTAAAACAGAAAACATGCAGGACTGCTACAATTACAAGTTACAGTTTGAAAAATGTCAATGCTAAGCTATAGCTAAACTTTTCAAACATGTAGTTTCAGCTTCAGAATCCCATGGATAATCTATAAAGTGTTTTGCGTTGGTATTTGAAGTAGGATCTCCACGAATACAGTCAGAAACGTATGGGTTGCTCATGAGAAAAAGCTTATGTCTATCCCAAGATTGCATGATTTTTACATTAACATAAATTCTTCATAAATAAAAACATTCTCACACATGAAGTAGTGTCTTGTTGGTCAGAAATCATTATAGTTTAATGTTTTATGTTTTTTAAATGTTTTTTAATAAACATCTACTGAATTCCCTGCTAATTGGATGCATAGCGTTATTTAAAAAATGTAATAATGATATAAGATCTTAACCACTAACAATTTATGTTTGCCGTAAAATCTTGACTTTTTTGTCTATATTTTGATTAATTGTGTCTGTCTTTCTGCTAAAAGTTTGTATTTTTTATAATTTAGTGAATTGACTGTGGCTATAGAGATCAAAATATGTCGTTTAACCTCCTGATCCCCATCTGGACTCTTTAAAGAGAGGGAGAGAGGGGACACAGGAATGAAGAGAGAGAGCAGTTGGGAGGAGTAGTCTAGAAGGCATTAGGTCTTGAGGAAAGAGTGTGAGAGAGAGAGAACAAAACATAATAGGGTCTTGCAGGGGATTCCATTGCAGGTAGTGAGGAAGACAACTGTGCAAGGTGGCTCTTCAATGTTCTTCATATTGACACCAGAACTGAGAGTACGGGTACACTGCTGAATAAGGGTTCTTTTTAACTCTGTCCAGTTTGTGTTCCGTGAAGCCCAGAGTCACTGACCAAACATGGTTCCTTGGAGACTCACTGTCGGTGTGTTCTACTGCTTCATCCACACATGTGCAACTCAGCTTCGCAACAAAGGTAAGGGCTGAACTGTTCCCAGAGGTGTAAATGCTGTAGAACACGTTGCCTTCAATGAGTAGTCTCCTGAAGTGAGCTGATTTTCCTAGAAACATACAGTATCCATGGAAAACCATCAGTTAGTCTAGTGCATGTCTTGATTCATACCTACTATTTTTGTGTGAATTTTATTTAAATAGACATACATATGAATACTGACTATTGATGGTTCTTTTGAGAGTACAACCATACTAAAAGTATTGCTTCTTAACATAATTCTATACCACAACAGGTTATCTGTCAGCATCCATACATATTGTATATTATTACTGTAATGCAGTTATTATAGCACCAATGCTCTGACTGGAAAATTTCAACCATCAACAAAATACTTCATAGACTATACTGGCCCAAGAAATCAAGAGTCATTCTCACATCTTATTTCCTTTTTCTGTGGAAGTTCTGGTGAGGACAAATAATATCGTGAATTCAACGCATGTGGTATCTCAACTGGAATGAAAGATTTAATAATTTTATTGGACACAAGCATGAGTCCATCTAAAAAGTTTAGCATTTTCTGTCAGATTTAAACTTTATTCCATGTATATTAAGTGTTTCAATTCAATCAGAAGAAATCTATAAAAAAATAACCAATTAAGTCAGAACACAGGCTAGTGTTATTTCCGCTAAATTGATTGTTTCACAGCTGAATGAATTTGTTATAAAACCCTACTTTTCCTAGACAAGGTAATTTCAATAATCTTTTAAGAAAACATACACAAATATTGTATGTTAATGAAGTTTGTGAATTCTAGTTTCAGTAAAAAAGAAATTATTGATATTGTTACCTGAACCAGGTATTAATTACACAGCTTTACTGTAAAGCCACCACTTTAGGTTTGTATTATATTAGGGATATGTTTGTTATATATATTGCTACTGTATATGTTTTGTCCATATTTGGTTCCTCTGAAGTCCCGATGTACATTGGAGCATGTCATTTATTTCTCTGTCTCTCTTTCTCTCTCTCTCTCTCTCTCTCTCTCTCTCTCTCTCTGTGTTTTTCTCCTGTCCTCAATAATGGGTTCATCTATGATATGAACACTACCAAAAACTAATAGGCCCTGGACCTGTTTTCAGTAAAAGAAAACAATATTCCAGAGTCACACCGGGAACTGATGTTCCAGAACAGAAAGAAAGCACAACTGCTAGGCCCTGGAATGTCTCATGTCTTGTGAAGTCTGTCTGTGTTTTTCTACAGTACATTTGCTTGATTTTCCCATTTAGTTTGTTATAATACTATATGCACTAAATGTAAACAAAATATGGACATCCATGTGTATAACATTTTTATTTCATCCTGTGAAGCAAAGTATTCACATTATTAAGCATTTTCGAATGCAATGAATGTCCAATGTGAGGGGCGCGACTTCTGATGGAGCATCCAGTCATTAAGCACTGAAAGGAGAATGTATTTGCTTTATGTTGAGTTCAAATATCAACAATCTATCTCCAGCATGCTTACTCCACCTTTAATACTGTTAGACATTTTCTTTACACACAAATCCAAATGCGCAGTGATACTGTGTTAGTTTTAGACAAACTCTAGATAGATAGTCAGTATTAATTGAGTAGTGTTGGAGATCTGATGGGTTGTAAATCATTTCAGTATAACTTGACTTGGTTTATCTCAGATGTAGGGAGCCTTAACCACATCATATTATTTATAAACTTGAGATTGATTTGAAATGTTGACAAATGATTTAGAATTCTACCATTTTATTCTATTTTTGGGGCCTTATTTAGTTCTTTATTGGGAATGTTTTGGTCACATTCTGAATGTTGATATTTGATTTGATATTCTGAAATGTGTTTAGAATATTAAAATATAATTAGGAATGATTGATGTGCTTTAGAATGTAAGAATTTTATAATAATATTTGGAATATTGCAATCTATGATGTTGGGTGTGACTGTAATTGCTGATTTAGATTTCTTTTTGTTTATTATGTTGATATCTGATTTATAATTCTAGATTTTGTTGAGAATGTTGGTGAATGATTTAGAATTTTAGGGTAAGATTTGGAATTGTGGGGTTTTCATTAGAATATTGAGTGCTTTAGAATGTTTGGTTGTGATGTGGAATTGACCTTTCGAAAAAACCCGCCCACCATACTAACTGTTGCTACATCCGTAAAACATTACCATTTAGCGACCACCTGTAAGCTGGAAACAGCTAAGCATGGAGGGAAAACATATTTTATTACCATCTATATAACTGACTTTTTGGGGAGAAAAATCCCCAAAAGGATTTGCAATACGCAGTGGAGGGATATCTATATATGTTTTATTACTGTAACAAGGAAGGAGTGACAACATGAAGCAGAATTATGCAGACCTCAATCAAAACATCGGAAACTGCATAAGCTCATCCTAAAATGTGACCAGCACAGTCTTGTGGACCAGTCATGCTCTTGCACTGCTTTATAAATATACATTACTACTTACTTTTTTCAGAAAAAATGAACAGGTCTCGCCTGTTAAAGATAAAGTACACTGTATTTAAGTCTACTGTTTAGCAGAAGCTAGGCTAGTAGACTACATTAGCCCACCCGACGTAATACTATACTAGTATAGAGGGTAGGCTACTGCTATTCTGGTACAGTAAGGATGTTCATGGTTACAGTTTAACTGTTAACTGACAAGAAGAATTGTGACCGATTAATATGATCAGTTAAATGGTTAATAAAGTGTTGCTACACGGTAAATATAAAAACGCTATCAATCAACTCACTGTGGCATGTGGGCACATCGTTAGCACTGTACCACTACAGTACAGTACAGTACATAGGATACCATACCATATGAGCTAGCTACTGTACTAGTATACCACCAGAGAAGACTATAACCTCGAATAGCACATTGACAAGTTTTGCGAAAGGTCGTTTTAAGTTTGATTTACAATAGAGGCATGTTCAAAACTGGTGAACATAGCGAATGTTCACTAATACTTTTCTGCTTGCTTTGAGTTCATCACGAACATTTGTGAATACACGTAAATGGTCTGTGGAGGTAATTCTCGGGGAACACACTGACGATGGGTGACAGTTTAACCCTACTGTTGTCCTCCAGGTCAAACTGACCCAAATCACTAGCTCTTTGTGGTAGAAGGCGCTAAACCCAATTCTAATTATAAGGCACGAAAAAACAAATACATAAAGAAATAATTAATAAAGATATAAACTCAGAAATAAACTCAGCAATGACAATAAGCAAAGACAATAAAAATCATACACAATCAGATGCTGCCATCTGGTGGTTCAAGACAATATTGTAAGGGCATCACAAGGGTTAAATACAGTATAATAATTTTGTTTACACAAAACATTCAAATGTCATGTTCAAAGCAATGCCAGGAATGTTCGCCTCACTTTTGAACGCCGATTTTGAACATACCTTAGAATATTGGTGTAAATCAGGGTTTTATTACTTTATATGGGGTTGGGTTTGTGATAACTATCATTAAGCTACAACATACTGTATGCTGGGTTATCAAAATATAAACTAGAGACATGTACCAAAATAGAAAAATAGTTTGGCCACCTTGGGTGCTACCAATGTTTGAAAATATCAGTATTGGCTTATATGATTTGGCTTACTTTGATATTGACGTGATTTAGAATTTTGAACATGTTGTGTAGGCTACAATACTGTACCTGTGTGTTCTTGGAAAAAGAAGCCATTACTTCATGATCTTTAGCTATAGAATCTGTCTCAGGAAATCATTGTTTATGTTTCTATTAGCATTAACATTACAAATACTGTGTGTTTGTCCATTTCTATCTTTCCAGTTCTCCCTCTATCTGCCCTTTATTCAAGCTATACAGTATCTGCAGTACATTCCTCATACCACACAAAAGATGTGTTTTATAAGCTCCAGATATAATAAAACCTGCTGTATACTGGCCCTGTCTATACTGTAGGAGGAGGAGACCATGGTGTTGTAGTAGGAGGGATTTGTGATGGTAATAAAAAGAAATAGTCATGTCTATTTTCCCTTCAGTCTAGCCATATGTTAAGACTCCTACAGTATGTTTGGCTATTGGTCCAACATCTCTTGTAAGTGAGGTATATATCGTATGTGATGCATTTAGTTACTGTGTGAAGGTACCAAATTAGCATAACGATAAATTAATGAGTAATACTGTATATTACTTTCAATGTATAAGGTATATAATTCTGAAAAACATAACATTATATCAAACACACATGCTTTCTGACAGAACTGTTTGACAATATCCTATATCTCTTTTAGCTAAACCATTCAAACTTTCTATACAAGGCTCAACCTGAAACCAGACTTGGATTTCATGGAATGCGGAGCCAGGTCCTGTTGACCATCTGTTACTCCGCCTTTGATTTCTTCCTCTGTCTTTGAAGCCTGAGGTCATGCTTCAGTGTCTGCTGATCGCAGCCATGGAGTCACACATACAGTACAGTACCCAGCAAACTGTTTGAAATGTGCTTCATGTGAGGCTAACTCTGCCCTGCTGGGTCTGGGACTCATTTTACTTGTAAAAACACTACTGCTGTTATTTATGGCACCTGCCAATATTGCAAGGTTTAAGAATGGTTCTCTGGAATCTGCAGACAAACAGTGGTCTGTGAAAAGTCTTGAATGTGTATTATTTGAAAGGCCTAAAGAATTCTCACTTAGTTTAGAATTTGGAATTGCCTTATGTTTTTGGTTGAAAATTACACATGCCTCTCACACCTATACGGTATGAGCATTGAGTGGTCTGATACTCCTCTCTACTCCTCCCCTACAGGTTGAGACCCAGCTCACTGGCATTAAAAGCTGTGGTTCTGGGAGTGATAAAGTCAATTAGTGTACCTTTAAACATTTATTGGTATGTTACTCCATTTATCCCTAATCACATGCTCAGCATTTGGTGGTAATTTTCTTCATTTCATAACTTGTTTACAATAATGATCCAGTACTGATTGTAAGTTACATTGGATAAAAGCTACTGCTAAATGCTGTAAGTAAAATGAAATGTAAGTTAACTCATATAAAATTGTAAAGGTTTAGGGCTCAAGGATACCAGAGGGTGCAATCTGATTGTATGATTGTTTTTATTATCATTTCTGTGTGTATTTCTTTCTTTATGTATTTGTGTGGTTTTTTGTGCCTTTTAACCCTCCTGTTGTTTTCGGGTTTCCATCTCACACCTTGTTGTGCCAGCAGTGCACATTATGTGTCTGTGTAAGCTGTTGAATTAGGTTTAGCGCCTTCTATCTGCCACAAAGAGCTAATGATTTGGGTCAGTTTGACCCAGAGGACATCATGAGGGTAAATAAAGTTTGCTTCTCATTCAATGACGTTAACAGTCTTTACTTACAGTAACTCTCAATCTTTTATCGCCTCTCTTAATCTCTCCCTTCCCTCCCTTACTTTACCTCTTAGCCCTATTTCCATCTGCAGTTAGAACCAAAAGAGGGATGCCAAGCATGGTGAACCCTAGTTTCCAGGAGTCCATGTATGATGTCAATTTACTTTTTGAGGTGAGACAGACATTTTTCCGAAATAGTTAACTGAGGTTTGAATGGTGTAAAGTGAACATCAATAATAAGATTTCCACTTTTCTAGATTCTTCTGTCAGGCCTACAGTTCGCGAACAATGGACAGATCTCATTGGCTGACGCTGAGCTGGCTTCAGTCCGACAGACAAGGAAACTGGAGGTTATCTGTGAAGATGTACTACCAACAGACCTGACAGAAATACGCAGGCTTACCTATGACCTTTCAAATCACATTGGACACCTACGTCCAGAAGACTTTGAGCGTACTCTGTTAACCATGGTGTACACTGTCCAGCAAGTGGTCAATTCTACCACCATCCACCAAAAGAATATTTGGGCAGAGTCTTTTGTTAGCTTGTACAAAGCTATTAAACATGACCTAATTGGCAATGACTAGCATAAATTGCAGTAAAAGAGAAATTATTCGATCAATGGGAAAATTGTATGATGTGATATTGCATTTTTGTTGCCACAGACAAAAGTTAAATCGTACAGATAAAATGTAACTCATACAATGTACAAACATTGTGCAGTATATGTTGAAACAGAAAAAAACCAGCAGGGATTCATTTACATTTCCGTCTTTTATAACTCAAACGAGCACTTTGTGAGCCATGACATGTTAATAAGATTACATGGCAAGAAACGTTTAATCTCATACTTTGCAGAGCTATGCTCATATAATATACATAACGCCTTTTCCTCACTGTAAATATAATCTATGTCATTTTGGTATAAGTTTTACAGTATTCTCAAAATAGCATAAAGATACATACTGTAAGAATCTCTTGTCATTATCTTTATAGTCCAAATACAGACATAATTTGTAAATAGGAATTAAAAACACAATTACATTTTGATTCATAGGGTTTGTTATTGTCCACAGTACAGAAGAAATTGCTGTAAAAGTTCAGTAAGCAACAGTATATGCATACAGTCATGTTCATGTGAAGGCCCTGCGCACCATGTGATACAGTAGAGTGTCTTTCAAGGACTTAAGGGTTCCCATTAAGCTGCCATAGATGCTTTACCCAGTGTAATGGACCTGTAGAAATCCCAAAACTCAAAGAGCCACTCCAATTATAATCTGTGAAGGCTCTTGAATCATTGTTGCCTGTTTGTTCTCCTTGGAGTTACTGTCTGCTTCTGAAGAGGTAGGTCCACCAGGAGGACAAAAAGGTATGTGGCGTATACATGAAGCGGAAGAGAAGTAGGAGCTGATGCCAAAGGGAAGGTTATAGACGTCTCCACTCTCTAGGGCATTGCTGGCATCATCCTGGAGAGACTTGTTCCAGGCTACAATGCCTCGTTCATGCTTTGATCCTATTGCAGATACAATTAAAAAATATTCATACTTGATGGAGCCACAGTGGCGTGAGCACCAAAAACGCGCACCATAAATTACGTAAACATTTTGAGTTGGCCTTGCTCGGTCATCTCCATAAGACGTTATTTTATGATGATTGAATAATAGATACCCAGGTTCAAAAATACTAATATTATACACACAAAAAAACATTTAATGGGAAATATTTTTTGACATTTGTAATACATCTTTAAGATTAATGCAATCAGGGAACTATACCTGATATTGTGTTGTCCAGGAGAAACCCAAAGAATCCTCCCACAAACATACTGGTGGTCAGAAGTACCTGTAGAACTTGGTCCAGTTCAGCTACACCTACACACGTTACAGCATAGTAAGAACAAAAACCTCATGTGCTCAAGACATTCATACAAAATACATGGTCTTCTCAATATATCAACATTTCAGGTTGGTTAGTTTTTATGTGCATATTACTAAACATGCAGATAAAGACTAAAACATTTTTGTTTACACACCTGTTGTTATAGCGTTGGAGTTCTTTAATATCCAGTTTGGAATGACTAAGCCAGTGAACATGGAAAAGCCAAATATGAAGATGTTTCTTGAAGAATTCATGTCTGCATACTGCAAAACATTTCCAGACACATCACAATTATTGAGCAAATAGCTTAAATGCACCCACCCTGTTTATTACAGTACTGTATATTGCACCATTAACCCTTGTGATGTCCTTTGGGTCAAAATTACCCAAATCACTAGCTCTTTGTGGCAGATAGAAGGCGCTAAACCTAATTCTACAGCTTACACAGACATTTGATTTGCACTGCTAGCACAACAAGTAGTGAGTTTGAAACCCAAGGACAACAAGAGGGTTAACAGGCACACAAAAACAACACAAATACATAAAAAATAAAAAAATAAAAAAATAAATACACACAGCAATGCCAATTAAAAAAACACACAAAATCATACACAATCAGATGGCACCACCGAGTGGCCAAGTACAATATTTTCAAGGACATCACGAGGGTTTTAAACCATTTATTTCTCTGTGAGGGGAAAGGAGCAAAGACGTGTGCATGCCACAGTGCTTTTGTAAAGCCTGTTGCACACTGCATGCAGAGTGGAGCTTCATGGTGCTATGTTAGGCAGACTCGTGGAGCTGATGCTTATTTTTCTGCCTGGAGTCTCTTTGTTTTTCCTCCATCTCGCATTTTTTAAATGTTTTTACATAGAAATACATTGTCGAGGCAGAAATACACTGTCACGGGACTAGCCTGTGCCCTATGAACTCATATGCACAACCTTTTTAATTAACTATAAATGTTAAAATGTTTCATACTGTATCTGAAAGCAGAAGCAAGTAAGGAGAGTTATGGTGGACGTATAGTTAAAATGGGATTGCCTGTTGTACTTTCAGTATGTTGTTATGTTGATTTGCATATATAGTTACAGTACTTCTCAGTTATTTTAGTTTATGCCTGCGCTCTACCTGCTGTGACTGACAATCTGCTGCTAAATAAACCTACCAGGACAGCATTCATCAAATGTGCCTCAGTTTTTGCCATAGCCGCTCGACCAACCTCATACATTCCAAATATTAATTTAAAAGGTAAAAATGCTCCACCTGCAGTGTAAAACCTGTTTACCAGATTGCATTTACCTGCAGATTGGATACTCCAGCGGCAGCAATGACACCAAACATAACCATAAACATTCCACCAACAACGGGTGTCGGGATAGTGGTGAAAATGGCGCCTACTTTTCCAAACACACCCATGATCACCATCAAGACACCACTGGCTACTATCACCATGCGACTGCCAACCTTGAAACAGATGGATTTATTAGACATTTATTTATTATTATTCAGATTAATTGTTATTATTATTGTTATATGTTATTCACTTTAGGTACAGTATGTTACCTTGTTACTTTACAGTATGTTCAGCAATTATAAAATGCCATATTATTTAACTGTAGCACTATCTACGTGAAATTGACATGACAGGAAACAGAACAACTACAGTATACTGCTTTTCTTTTCTTTAGTTTTTAACAGTGTAGATCTATAGCATTATTTTCTATCTTACCTTTGTAATGCCAAGGGCCCCAACGTTCTCACTATAGGATGTGGTTCCGTTTCCAGTGCCCCAGGCTCCAGCCAGCAGACAACCCAGCCCCTCAATGCCAATGCCCCTGTTGATGGCATGTTTGGGTGGAGGTGGTGCTCCGGAGAGCCTGGCACAAGCATGGTAGTCTCCCACAGACTCTATCATAGAGGAAATGACACCAGCCAGAATCCCAACCACCCCTGCCAGACTCACCGTTGGCAAACCCCACTGACCTAGAGTTCAGGGTCAAACACAGACGTTTAGAGGTCACTCAATAAAAAATAAAAAACTCTTCTTGTCCTTGGGTTTCAAATGCAATTCAAATATTTTCTGACAAATGATGGCGCCATCTGATTGTGTAGTTCTCTTTATTGTCAGTGCTGTGTGTTTTATTAATTAATTTATTTTTTCATGCCTTTTAACCCTCCTGTTGTCCAACTTTCAAACTCACACCTTGTTGTGCCAGCAGTGCACATCATATGTGTGTGTAAACTGTAGAATTAGGATTGGCACCTTCTATCTGCCACAAAGAGGTAGTGCGTTGGGTCAGTTTGACCCAGAGGACAACATGAGGGTTCAGGAACATTCAAACTTTTTCAGAAATATAAAAATCTATTTGGATTCTGGCAGATTGGTTTACAGTCTAAATAAATAAGGCAATAGTGCGACATTTTATGTCACATTGTTGGTCCTTCAGAGTTCATGACTGAACAGTAGAACTGCCCCATGGGGCCCATGTGCTGTTTATTCAGTGAAACTCATCTCTTGGCTTTAACAGACAGATACAGTACTGGTCTACCAATACCTGGATAAGGGAACCTGAACCAGGGGGCTTGGCCCATCACATCTCCCTTTAAATCAGTGCGGGCCAGGTAGCCGTACTGCCCAGGGCTGGAAGGCAGGACATTATACACTGTGAAGATGTAGCAGATGAGCCAGGACAGCGTGATCCCCAGAAGGACCTGAGAGCACAAACACCTATGTGAACATTATATTCTTCATACACTGTTTCTCTCTTCTTTCCTGTAAATAGACCACACCTCTCGGTTGTTTAATTGTGCCCCATAATGCCCCAACTGTTCATGAAAATATGCATGAGCCAAGGGGCTCTGTAGGGAGAGGGGTAGAGAAGGGCGCAGGCCCCTTCAGATTCAGGTGTGGATTACAAGAGTGTGTCCCTGTAAGTGTATTGACTCAAATGTGTGCAGAGTCCATTGGTAATGAACCGTGATAAGCATGTAGTCAGTGTGCTACTTACAGGGAGAATCTGAAAGATATAAATGCGGGAGGTGTGGAGCTTTTTGTTCCTGCTGTATGTGGGGAAGGGAACCGCAATGTGTCGCAGATACTGGGAGAACAAGATGATCAGCACTGTGGTCCTGTATTGAGAGAGAAATCAAATAACTACAGTATGGCTTGTTTAAAACATGTTCAGCACTACTGGAATGTGCGCATGAGTTATATGCTTTCAGTATAGTTGGGGTTCTTGAGCAAGAGTGCATACAGGCGTCCCAGTGCTGACCTTAATACTATTCTTTGCAATTTGCCAACTATGTAGTCTGGTGATTAACAGGGAGTCCAAATCAAATATAATGCTACGCCATTAAACAATAAGATGATAATCCATTGTAGCACACTGAAAATACTGTTGGAAACTGGCAAAAACAACAAAATAATAATTATGATGCAATTAATAATAATTACTTATTTTAAAAATCAGCAACACTGGAAGATATTTCAAAACTTTGTTGTATTACTTATTTATTTGTTAAAATAAAATAAAGACATACTGTAGAAATGTGGTGACAGACAAATTAATTTAAAATAAGGTTTAGACTTTAAAGTCTCAAGGCCTGTGGATCAAAACGGGTGTTGTACCCACATGGAAGAGATGCCCCAGTGATTGCCTGCATTGGAGCCTGCTGAGTCAAACAGGGATAGGCCAATGAGGGAGATGGTGGGTGCGATGGTCAGAGGTCCAATAAAACGCATAAACAAACCGATGAGACCCGAAAAGCCCACTACAATTTGGAACAGAGAACCAACCATTATGGAACCCTGCAGCTGTAAACAGATAAAAAAAATTAAAGGTGACAAATTGCTGTTCTGATAACACAAAATATTTTTGTGGTATGTTTTGTGTTATCTTTAATATATATCAAACAATCCTCAGTCAGACAAAAATGTATTTCTTACAGCAAGAACCACAGTATTTTACATTAAAAGGCACACTGTGTGTGAAAATAGACAACAATATTTCTGTAACACTGGTTTCAACCACAAGGGTAATAACAATCACACATTGAGAAGTGACCATTTGAAAACAAACAGAAGTAACACAGACAAAATAATCATTCTAAAAGGATACAACCTTAGAAACACATTTATTGGTACAGTAAACATACTGTATAGTGGTTTGTCAGTAGCAAACAGTGTCTGTGTACATACCGCTCTCATGCGACTCTGCCACACCTCTATGTAGGCGGGAGAGGAGGTGTTGACCAGGCTGGCATTCTGGGTCCAGGCCGGGCATGTCCATTCAGGCATGGACAGCATCGCCATGGAAGGAGCCAGCAATGTGAACGTACCTCCTTGAAGAATGGGCAATCTGATAACAACATTGAGAGTAGGAAAGATATAAAGAACATTTATTTAATTACTATATATATATATATATATATATATATATATAATAAATATAAAAGCAGGCAATAATAAAAGCATGAATCCAAACCTGATTCCTATTGCAAAGAACATAAGTTCTACTGCCTAACTAGCCCCATAGACAACACAATCATTGCCCACCATCAACCCCTAACATGGCATTTTATGCCACTTTATCACACTAAGCACTAGTATATCAGACCAAAACAAATGCTTTGTGGGCCACACATGCACTAACATGCACACATGGCTGGCCCGGCTATGAAAACAAAGACCAGAGGAGCCAGGTTTACAACATACACAGAGGGAATGTGATGTCATTCTCTGCTCAGGATGCAATTACTCCATACTGTATATTTACATATATGTTTGCTTCTGTATTTATGTTTAAAATATTGTATATAGGACCTTTATCCATGTTAACTGCACATCCAGTAATAGAAGTACAACTTTTATTTAGAAATGGTAATCAAAGCTGCTCTTAAGGTTTAATGAAAATAAACTTCCTATTTTGTTAGAAATTATGTGAATGCTTTCTTTTTACTTTTGTCTTTTTACTTTGTTAAGCACTTGTTCCATTAGTGGGGCAATAAGACATGAGAATGTAGGTTTAGACGAGATGTAGATTCCAAAACTAATAAGATAGAAATTCCTTTGCTAATCCTATGGTACCCGTAGTGATGTTGGTTTGGTCTGCATATGGTAAGCCTTCATAAGGTACAAAACTGGAGTATGGCCCCAAAATGTATTTTCCTTCATTGGCTTTTAGGAAATAATTAACAAGAAATAAGAAAATTGTATTATTACTATCATGGCTCACACCGTTCTTTAAACCTCTGCGTATGGCCGAACAGTTGCAAACATGAACAAATTCTAGGTCAGTGTAACACAGTCTAGGACATACAGTATTGTTGGTATGGGTTAGGGTGCTCCTCACCTAATGCCAAAGACAACCTGCAGCAGGGTACAGAGGCCTGATACAAAGAAAATGGTGCTGATGAGGTGGCTTTGTGTGAGGCCATCGTGTTGGAGACATAAGCCCTGGGACAGGATAAGAGGGATGGCGATGATCCCCCCAAATGCTGTCAAACAATGCTGGGGAGGCAGAGGAGGAGAGGATTGACACTGTTATATTAGTTACATATGAAATGATCATGTGATATAGGATGGTACTCTCTAATATCTGTTTGAGCATTGCTTTGCTTTCATTTTGTTTGTTTATTCAGTAAAGTCATAGTTTATCAGACATAAATTGAGACACAATAAAACTCAAGTTTTAAAAAACATAACTAATGTACATTTGTTCATCAAATACATCAACCAAATACAGCAATCAATTCCATCCCAAACCTGTTGCTGTATATTGACATAACGATATCGTGTTCCTATAGCAGTATAAGCTGTGAGAATGTAGGTTTGTGCAGGTCATCAAAATTTACTCCAGATACAGTTCTGTTTATTTGTAAGCCAGTAAAACATGCCTGGGGAGTGTCATTTCATACACATACTGTATCATTACATAATGTACAGGCAACACAGAACTTTTGTTAAGCCATCAACTCTAGCTTCCTGACCTCAATATTAAATCCTCCAGCTCACCTCGGTGTACAACGGTGTACAACAGTTATATTAATCCATATTCTCTTCTTGTTTCTGTCATTTCTAAAATGTTTATGTCAGATGGTGAGGTGGTAGGGATGATTGTAACCAGGTGGTAGCCGTTAGTGGTTGAGGAGGATAAAGTTAGGGCGGGTCGCGGTGCGCGTGTGTGTTTTTTGCCAGGTGGAGGTGTGCAGGATCCAGGCCAGAGGAAGGGCTGTGTTCCTGGGGAGGGATTGCAGCCGCCATCATCTCTTCCTGGTCCCGCGCGCATGCTGAGGCGAGACGCTGCGGGGAGAGTGGTTGGAGCAGTCGCGGAGAGGGGTTGCCATGCTGACCGGTGTTCTTGGGGACTGCCATCACTATCACTATCCCTCCTTCCTTACTGCAGGCTGAGGCGAGACCAGGCAAGTTGTGGGCACTATGAACTGTCTTTACTGCTGATGAACTGGAATTGGGTGCCCTGAGAAGATGGATGATGAGCACCTATGTCTGCCTTTTAAGTTATGTTGTTTGTCTGTTTGTTACTTCCACCTCCTGCGTCAACTAGCAAACTAACAAAGTCCTTCTAGCGGTATGGGTGAAATAGGCAATTAGTCAGTTGGGAGAACTCCCTTCTTTTGCTTTTCTTTTGCATGCTCTATGGGGTGTGTGTGTGTGTGTGTGTGTGTGTGTGTGTGTGTGTGTGTGTGTGTGTGTGTGTGTGTGTGTGTGTGTGTGT
>JAODUG010044441.1:5029-16556 GCA_027564795.1 Aphredoderus sayanus | reverse complement strand
AAAAAAGACTTTCTCACACACGGGCACACACACACACACACACACACACACACACACACACACACACAGCCAGAAGTGCAGTGTATTTTCAGCAGTGGAGTTCATGACCTCTATTCATATTTCTGGCAATTACTGTGCGGAAGACATCTATTGACCTTTTCTATGCATGCATGCGCACACACGCATAGACACTCACACATGCATGGCCAATGGGCGGCCTTTGAGGTTTAAATCAACATCTTAACGTTTGTCACTATTTCCATCAGCTCTCTCTCCGCAGTCGACTGACTTAAAACAGATAAACTACATTGTCATTTGGTTAAAGGGAAGACAAACTGCCATTATCAGTTATTATCTGGCTCAACTAGTCTTCGCATGATGTTTCTTAAGCACCGTTCCTGTCCTATTTTTATGTTTGATTGGTCTGAACAGGTCATTCACCGTGTGTGTGTGTGTGTGTGTGCGTGTGTGTGCGTGTGCGTGTGTGTGTGCAAAGACCCATTCAGTGTTCTCCTGTGTGTGTTTCTGCATTGTGTGTGTGTCCATGTCCATTCATATTTCCTGTCCTTTCATCCTGGTCGTATTGCTGTGCTTTTGCCAATAAACCTCAACTCATTAACTAGCTCCTTAATTGACAAGAGGGCCAAAGGAAAAGAGGGGAAAAAAGTATTTTTCTCCTCAAGAGCTCCCGTCTTCCTCTTTCCTGCCAGCTTAATGGAGCTTAACGCAATTAAGTTTAACATTCGCCAGTTTAATCCAACAGCCATCCCCCCTCGGCCAACCTTTGGTTCCTTACTATCGTCTGTCGTTTGTTTGACCGTTTTTCCTCATTTTGTCCGACGTGCTGTCTTTATCCCTCTATCCATTAAACTTCTTCTGTTTGTGTGTTTAAAGGTCTCCCTTGGTGCAGAGGTTTTCCATATTTTTGAGGCATAATATTCTCCATGTGATTCAGACAGTAGACAAATGTTAAACTAGAAAGGAACTGATAGAGCAGACCATTAAAATGTGATTTTTGAATGAAGGCTTTTTTTCTCTTACAAAGTGGTTTTATGACTTTTCTTTCTTCTTAAAGTCACTCATTACTTTTTACTGCACAGTTATCAAGAAAAATAACTTAATTTGGAAAGTTATCCTTAACTACTCATTAGAGCTAACCTAAAATTGATTCATTTGAAGATGGAGGTTATTGTGCCTATCCTGAACCCCGCCAGGGTGAAGTATTATGTCATTTTACACAAGAATGGTATTTTGTCTGCACGTCAATGGCCTCAATCAAGAGCTTGTATGCTTAAACCCTCCTGTCGCCCTCCTGTTTCAAACACTCTATCTTGTAATGCCAGAAGATAGTATTTGATTGTGTCGTTCTCTTTAGTGTCAGTGCGGTGTGTATTTATTAATTGATTCTTTATGTATTCTTTTTTTGTGTGCCTTTTTAAGCCTCCTGTTGTCCTCGACTTTTAAACGCACACCTTGTTGTGTCAGCAGTGCACATCATATGTCTGTGTAAGATGTAGAATTAGAATCGGCACCTTTTATCTGCCACAAAGAGCTAGTGCGTTGGGTCAGGAGGACAACATGCAGGTTACTGTAATAACATTAGTTAATACACAGCAGTGCTGCCAATCATTGTTTGATTAGAGCATTCACCTGTGTCTCTCTCCAAGGATTTAAGAGACCAATAAAATCATGTGCATGTCTACACAGTCACTCACTGAGAAAATTACAGCATGAGTTGAAAATCAAATTCAAGTTTATGTATGAACAAATATAACTCATGTGTGGCTGCTGGTGAATGTTATTGTCAAATATTAGCAAATGTTTAAAGGTCTAACAAGACAGAGGCATGTCAAACAATATTTGCAGGTGTCTATACTTCTTCAGACAGATAGCCACTGCTACTTGAACTGCTATTAATGAGTTATCACTTTGTGTGAGTGTGTAACAACTACACTAATGCTGACTGGCGTATCGCAAGAACAAGCTCTTCAGGCACTTCATACACATACTAGCTGTCCTATTCACTATGAAGCTGGCCTGGAGAAATGGCCTGGGCCTTTTCTGTCAGGGCTATGTGACAGCTTAGTGGTCAAAATGGGCACATGCCACATCATTTCAAAATAATTTCTTGTCAAAACAGGAGCTTGCCAAATGAACCAGGGTAGTGCTCCACATTTGTGCCATTACAAACACTCATTTTAACCGGTGCAACCCATTTTAACCGGTGCATCTACAGTGTCTTTTTGGAACATTATTATATATTTACATATGATCATAAACGGTGGCATAAGCCTTTCTCTCCCAGGTACCTTCTTCCGGCTGTTTGTCAGCCAGTGATGACAGGTAATATATCTGGAAAATAGCAGATGTAATATTTTTATACAAATGGCAAATGACTCCCCTGGATTGTTTAATTCCTCTACAGAGATTCATCAGTTGCGAAGGGAGAAATGATATCCACAGCATATTACTGCTGTACGAGACCTCTGAGGCCTGAATGGAGTCAAAGTGACGACTGGAGATTTGCTTATATATTTACTTTAACTCTCACACCACTCATGTTCATGTGTATGAATGAGAGGTGGTTAGCTTCTTGTCTGTGGTGATTAAATGTATCTGTTCACTTTAATTTATTGTGGTAGTTTTGTCAGCATGTGTGTGAATACATTTTTTATAACAGATGCTAATGTTTTTCACTACGTTTCATGGTTTCGTTTGTTTTTGCACCTGCTCTCACCACTTGCAACACAAACATCACAACAGGTAAAGGTGTACAGGAGCTAATTCTACTCAATATAAGTATCTTTGGATAGCCACATCTGGTAAATAACCAAACTGTACATTGTACAGGTATGGTCCAACAGGTGTGTGTGTGTGTGTATGTGTGTTTAAAATAGAGGCAAGAGAGCTAACGCATGCAAGTGTAGACTCACAAAGACACGCACGCACACATCAACCTGCATGTGTCTCCGTCTGGAGTGCGAGCCAATCTCTCGCTATCTCGCTCCTCTCTCTCCCCCTTAGCAAACACACGTATCGATCACAAAATAATGGAATCTCTCTTTCTCCTGCAGATTTCCGCTAGCACTTGTTTTCTCCTCTCTCCGCGCTCATTTGCTTTCATCCTTTTGTCTCCGTTCATTCCCTCTCCGCTCAATCCTCCGCCCCCCACAACCTGCCACTTCTCTGGCGTTTCTGCTCGCTCAATACATCCCCCCCACCCCCCCCTCTCTCTCTCTCTCTCTCTCTCGCCCATCTGTAATGATAATGCAATGTTCTGCGTTCGGCTCATCAGCGTCAATGGTGCCACCCTCCCCGCACGCGCCTGGTTGTTTAATTGCATTAGCATAAGCACAGTTCGGGCCAGACTGCCAGCCTGTGTGTGTGTGTGTGTGTCGCGTGTGATTTATGCAATCTGACTAATATGAGAACCAGGGAATTCTCTCTCTGTCTCTCTAAGTGTGTCCCTCTCCTAAGGAATGGGACATGGAGGACATAAATCAAGTGGGTTTTTGGCAATGGGAGCAGATGTGGGGGAGATGGTGGAGGGAGGGAAATGGGATGAAAGGGGGATGATGTGAGGATGAGAAAAGAAAGATAAACAGTTCTCATCTTTGTGAGCCTGACGTCGGGACAGCAGAAGGCATCTTGGAAACAAACGATTCAAGTTAAGTCAGGTTTATCTGTTTTCTGCGAAGCCCTTAAGCTGTTCCGCTCTCAAAGGGGCTTCCCAAGCCTACATTTCAATCTAAAGGTATAAAAAAAAAAATCTGTGAAGATGACAGATTAGCCTTGATTGCTAAAATGCACAATATATCCAGGGCCAAAACGCTGGGGATTGGGCAGGGGATCATAGAGGGGATCAGGCTGAACTCTTTCTGTCACATTCATAATTAATTTATATGAAACCTTCACTTGCATTGGTAAATTGAAAATAAAACAACCACTTGTTGTACAATCTTGCTGGCAATACATACAAATGTAATGAAATACATCAGATGTTTGCTGATAATTGCACTTGGCCAGCCCGGAAATAAAATCGGATGTCCACTGTTTGATAATGAGACAAGGCTGTATAAAAATGCTGTAAGTCCCAAGAGGAGACAGAGACCTTCAAATGTTGTCTTGAGTGGAGATGGTTTCTGTAAACCCCTATTGCCTTGCACAGGGACACATAGGAAACCCTTGTGATGTCCTTCGGGTCAAAATTACCCAAATCACTGGTTCTTTGTGGCAGATAGATCTAAATCTAATTCTACAGTTTACACACCCATATGATGTGCACTGTGTTTGAAACCCGAGGACAACAGGAGGGTTAAAAGGCATGAAAAAACAACACAAATAAGAAATAATGAATATTTAAATAAATACACACAGCAACGCAAATTTAAAAACACACAAAATCATACACAATCAGATGGCGCCGGCCAGGTGGCCAAATACGATATTTTTAAGGACATTACGCGGGTTAAAAAATAAATAAAATAAAAAACAACAACTAGTACGTAATATTAATAAGGCAACATCCACAACTATTATATTTATTTGAGAAAATGATCCATTAATGTTAATAGTTTGTGTCCGTTATGCCACAACATTAAAAAATCATTATGTGACCTGCCTGGTTTAGTCATCACTATTATTCATCATAGCCTGCCAGCATAATGTCCCATACACCCCCAAACATCTTATCTCCCCCACACCCCCTCCTGAGCCTCCCCCTTCACCCACTTAAGCCCTGCAGCCCATATCTTCTTAACCCCCAATCATTCCCCTCTGCCCCTCTCTCTTCCCAGCCCAGACTATATGACTCTCACGCTCCCCAGCCATATCCTGTGAATACAACCACCTCCACCCTGGCCATTGGACATTCAACACAGACCCTCCATCCTGGCTAACTACACACCAATAATAATGATTTCATTGATTAAGTCAGAACTAGGGACTCCTATCTCCGACTACCATGTCAGAATAATGATGTTACTTGGCTCAAGGTTCTCTGCAAAAACCTGCCTAACATCATCCTAAAGAACTATGTATGTTATTATATGATATTATCTGTTGCTATCATTTCATAACTTTATTTGTGTGATGGTACAGTAGCTGTCAGTTTTGGTGGATAAACTAAATAGAAACACTTTTGCTGTGGGTTTATGTTTGTAGATTGCAGACTCACAATTACCAACTTTGAATGGACTGCAGTAAATTCACACAACTGTTAACTGAAAACACCTGTGTGGAGAGGGCTTTAGGTGGAACATGACTTGTTCTAAGGTTTTGATTACACTCTTGAGTATATTAAATGTTTGAATCAACTTCAACCCAAGAAGCTGTTTAATCAGCCAAAACATTTTTTTTAAACCTCTTAGGTTTCTAGGGGCTTTAAAAGTTAGTAGTCTACTGTATGTCAATTAAGGTTTTTTATTTATAGGTTACACAGAACGTTTTTGAAAAAGCTCTATCCTAGTCTATTGACTGTTTTGTATATGATAACTGGGATTGGACTTGCTGCTACCATGTGCCCAGGTGTTACCAGGTGGCACTTCTGACCTCTGCTCTACAAAACAGGCACTTGAAAGACAAGCACAGATTACCCAAGTAGTGGCAGACAAGGGCAAGATGTCTTTCAACTGACACGGTTACAAGACCATTTCAAGCTGTTAAAATGAATGAAAGTAAAAACTGCTATCTGATCATGATGTTCTCACTTTGGTTTCTTTCTCTCAAAGAGAGCAAATTGCAGTGTTGACCAGATACACTGTGGGACATCTTTTCATAGCAGAACAGCAGCCATTTTGATTAGCTGGTTCCAGTATAATCTGGTCTGATTTAACAGATCAACACAGTGCAGCTACTTCTATTATTGCTCCTCAGCCTTATCCTTCTCATCCTGCATCACACTGCTGATAGTTTCACTGCCAACTGTTCTTCCAAGTGACGGCATCAAACCTGATCCTGTGGCGACATAGTTTATGGTGGATGGACTTATGCTCTGTTCCTAAAGCATTCCATTGCATCTACACTGAAAAAGAAATATGGATGCTACTGCCCATATTGTGCATCCATTAGAATAATAATACATTTTATTTGGGATGCCGTTCTAAACACTCGAGGACATCTTACATTGCAGATATATAGATATAAGACAGTTGGCTGAAATAAACATAATATAGTAATAAACATTTTATCTGAGAAATGTATAAAAAAAAAGAAGAAAACCTGTCTGGTGAGAGTGGAGCAAAGGGTCAAATGTCATAGGCCACCTTAAAGAGGTGGGTTTTGAGGAGCTTAGCAAACGAGGTGACCGTGGTGGCATGTCAACATGGAGTGGAAGTGTGTACCAGAGTCTGGGGGCAGAGCAGCTGAAGGCCCGAGCCCCCATGGTGGAGAGGTGGAATGGGGGGGTGAGGAGAAGTCCTGTAGAGGAGGAGCAAAGGGATCGGGAGGGGGAGTATATGGCAGGAGAAGGTCAGAGAGGTAGGAGGGAGCCAGATTGTGGAGGGCCTTGTATGTAAGGAGGAGAATCTTGAAGTTTATATGAAACTTTACAGGAAGCCAATGTAGCTGAATCCGAATAGGAGTGATGTGATCTGTTGACAATGTGTTGGTGAGGATTCTGCCAGCAGAGTTCTGTACTAATTGGAGTATATTGAGTCTATTGAGTTTGGTTGGGATGCCAGAGAGAAGAGAGTTGCAGTAATCTAGATGTGAAGTGACAAAGGTGTGGATGAGGTTTTCACTGCTTGAGTTTCAGAGTGAGGGACAGAGTCTAGATATGTTGTGGAGGTGGAAGAAAAATGGCGGGTAATGGTTTTGATGTGTGAATCAAATGAAAGAGATTCATCAAAAATAACACAAAGACTTTTTGCAGTTGTTGACAGTGGGAGGGAGAGACCGGCAATGTTCAGGTTGGAGTTGTCTTGTGTGGGGAGATTACATTTGGAGCCAATGAGCAGGACCTCAATCTTGTTATTGTTTAGTTTAAGGGCATTTAGAGTCATCCAGCTCTGGATGTCATGAAGGCAGCTGGTAAGGGAGATGGGGGGGGGGGGGATGCACTGGGTTTGATTGAGATGTAGAGCTGGGTGTCATCCGCAGTGAGTCAATGTTGTGGTGTCTCATGATCAGGCCCAGTGGTAAGAGGTAAATGATAAAAAGCAAAGGACCCAGGACTGAGCCTTGAGGGACACCCAGTGAGACTGCCTCACATCTTGATTTGTGGGATTTCAGCTGGACGAATTGTTGGCGGTCAGTTCGGATAAGAGGAAAACCATGACAGTGCAACTCCTGAAATACCAATGCCAGCTAGATGTTCCAAGAGGGTGGGAGATGGTGTCGAAGGCTGCAGTCAGGTCGAGAAGGACAAGGATTGATAGGAGGCCAGAGTCGGCTACACGAAGTAGGTCATTCATCATTTTTACAAGAGCCGTTTCAGTACTGTGTTTGGGATGGAATCCAGACTGAAATGGGTCAAGTAAGTTGTTGGAGTTTAGATGGTTGAGGAGTTGAGGAGCCACCACCCTCTCAAGTGTTTTGGAGAGGAAAAGAAGGTTTGAGATGGGGCGGAAATTATTTAGATCAGTGGGGTCAGTATATGATTTCTTGAGTGTGGGGGTCACAGCTGCATTTTTCAGGGTGAGGGGCATGAAGCCAGTAGCGAGAGAGGAGTTGATGGTGTCAGTGAGAAGGCGAGAGATGGAGGGAAGGCATTTTTTGATGAGGCTAGTGGGCATGGGATCAAGTTGACAGGTAGCAGATTAAGATTTCATGATGAGTTCTTTAATGGATTTTTCAGTGGAATGAAGTCAGAGAGGCTGTAGACACTTTGACTACAAATGTCAGTGTTTAGTTCATGTTGGAGACTTGGCCAACTGGTAGGTCAACTGGGCAAATTTGATTAAACCAAATGTCACAATATATTTGACCAAATACCATGATATTTATATGTTAGCTCTATTCATATCAACTGGAAAAATTTCAGTGTAATGTTTGGTTTAATCATGTTTCTTCTTACCCAACCTAACAGCCAAGGCTAGGTGCTATGTTGCTTAGAGTTGCCTCAGCAACACCCAACTTCACAAGGATTTCACAAACCCCCTCTGCCTGCAGATCAACTGGTATGACAAGAAGGACAAGATGGTGAGAACCAAATATGATATTTATGTTCAGCTGCAAACCTCAGAATATATGGTGTATTAACTAACTTTGACTCAAGGTTTGTATTACATACGCACATTGTTATATTGACCATGGTTGTCAGAGATTGGAAACAAAAACTCACTCTCTATATAAGGGCAGTTTACACCAGATAGATAGATACATAGATAGATAGATAGATGACAGACAAACACATGGGGCAGATGTGTACAGTGTATACACTGTACAAGCAAACAACGTGGCAGGCAAAACAGAAACAGGCGATGGTTAGGTGATGTACTGTACAAGCTAAAGGTACATTTAAAAGGCAGAGATGTAATCCATGCACAAGCAAAAAGAAACAAGCAGGATAAACACACTAGGTTACAAATAGCAACAGACTAACACTGGGGAACACAGACTATACACAAGGGTTGACTTGAGATAGGAAACACCTGGGAGACAATTAACAAAAGGGCAGGGCTGGGAGGAATGCACAGAGACAGGTGGAACCAATGAAGAAAAGTAAGTAAGGGCAGGAAGAGTGACACAAGGTACACAGGCGGAGACCTATCTGGCTGAGACACAAAGGAACAGAACTTAACCTGCCCGCTGTCCTCGGGTTTCAAATGCACAACGTTTTGCGCCAGCAGATGGCACCAACCATGTAAAGTCATATCTCTGGCGCAACAAGGTGGTGTCATTAGGTCATTTTGACATGGAGGACAGTGGGAGGGTTAAATACACAACATGCTTATACAACAAATCCAGGGAGGTGTGGTTGTAACAACTACACTGTTGGAATGTAGTGTCAATCCATTTGAGATTTATGGAACACTTGGTGAAGCAAATACAACTTAAATACTAGCTAATTATACAAGTATCCTGCTATCACCTGCAGTAGGGTATAATCACCACTACCACTACCACTACCATGCCTCAGGCTCAGAGCAGCTTCCCCTGGATAGACGCCATCATGACCCAGTTGAGGCAGGAGGGCTGGTCGCCCACCCCTTCTGACCAGAGGGGATCTGTGGATCAGCTGGGAGGAAGGCATGAAGGTAGCGGGGATGCAGAAAGAAACAGGACCATGACGTAATGTTGTTGTGATGGTGTGGACGTTAGAATGCTCAGTGATTACATTACATCAGTTATACAGAAGCACTTTGAGGTGTTCATACTGTACAAGACACAGACTGCAGCTTCAGTGCCTACTGGGCTATTGGTGGTCGGTAGGCGCCGCGTACTACCAATACACACGCATCTTCGGCCCTGTCAGATTCACAGATTCAGGACCCCAACAGGGACTACCCCAGGTAGCGCCTGAATGTAGGCTTCCACTAGAGATCAGCAGATATTTCCAAGCTGGAAAAGTCATTATACTGAGTGCATTAAAACTTAGAATAGAAAAAGCTATCATGACTGTACTATTTATTTTCCCCATGGAAAACCTTCCTGTAGATTCTCTATATTGTAGGTAAGCAAACACACTTTTGGTCAAATATCTTCGGTCCTCTAGCTTGCCTGTTCCGTGCACATTGAAAAGTCTGAAAACAATCCGGTATTTCAACACAGCCCTGGCTCTGTAAATCGGAAGACTAACAACGTGGTGCGGTCCGCACCAGAAAACATTATACTAGCCTTGGCACTGCGTGTCCAATGTGGGGTGCAGCACTTCTGAAGGAGCCCCCTACAGTATGCCATTGTTCAAATATGTTGTTCTTCAGAATCATTGACGCCACCTTTACAGACCAGTCGGAGAAACCTAGAACTGAGACTTGATGCGCACTGATCAGGAGACTACAGTTGAGCTGACCAGAAGTACGTTTAATGTACTACATGTCACATTCCATGGGAACGCTTTATATATTCCTTAGAGGTAAATAGAATACTTTCTACAATTTGACATTTGTGAATACATGTTGCCTGGCAGAACCAAAAAAAGCATTTTTCACCTCTCTCTCTCTCTCTCTCTCTCTCTCTCTCTCTCTCTCTCTCTCTCTCTCTCTCTCTCTCTCTCTCTCATGACCCAGTAGAGATGCGTCATGGCTCTGTCAGTGACAAAGAAAAAAAGGGATTACTAGGAAGTGTTTAAGTCCTGATGCAACAACCAAAACCACTAACTGTACGGTCACAGTCACAGCATGAAACCAGCAACCCAGATGCCTCACTGACATCACCTCAGCAGTTAAGTGAGTAATGTATAACAGCGTATGTCCATCTCCTAAAGCAGGATGGTAAAAGAAGATTCTTTGCTGATTTGCCACAGCTTAGCACAGGGTGCATTGCATTGACATTCACTTTGCAGGTAATAGCATGGCATATTAAATGTGTTGATAACTAATTTTAGACGTGGCATATTTAGCATTAGTAGCAGCCCTTCAAGCCAGACTGGCAGAATGGAATGACCAAACCTAACCTAACTCAAAATAAATGCAGAGCTTCCACAAAGATTAAATGTTGACTCACTTATACATTAATAATGTAACAGCAATATATAAAGGATGTTCACCCAGATTTTACCTACTATAATCATACATTATTTGCACAATATTTCATATGAACAATGAACATGCTTTTTGTTTGTGTACTTTTTAAGAAATTATGGTTTGAATATGTGGCAGCTTATATTGCCAGTGAACATATACTGTAAATCAACACCCTTACGTAGCAAAACATTTAGATCTATTCATTGAGTGGCAAGTGACAATACTATGCATTTTCATATTATTTTAGCTGTTTCTACAGATGTTACTAACTATTATTACTACAATTAAAACAATTATTATACATTGATTTTAGGAGCTTGACCTCTGACATGCATTCCAGAAATATGAAAGGACCATCACCATGTCAAATCAAAAATCATTCATTATAGTAGTTGTCTACCTGCACATTGTTAGTTTTAAAAATGTCCATAATCACTTTAAACATTTTTATAGAGGGAATAAGGATCACAGACACATTGGGAAATGTAGGACATAAGGTTGCTAATAATTGCAATTGACTGAATATTGTGTAATACATAATGGGGACATATTGTAGTCTAGTGGGTGGTTGACTCCCAGCCAGAAGGTCACGGGTGCAAGACCCGACAGTGTTGGCTTGTATGCATCCATGAGCAAGATGAACCTCTCAGCTTGTAATTCTGGTAATTGTACTCATTGTAAAATGTTTGGATAAAAATGTCTGCTAAATTACCCAATGATATTAAAACAAAAATACATTAATGTATACCAGGATCTGTTATCACTAAATCACCATAATATTTTCTATAGAATTGTTACTGTGGTTACTGTACTCTTTTATTTGTAGCAGTTCATAAAGAATTCACAACAACTAACTTTTTTTTTGGGGGGGGGGGGGGGGGGGGGGTTTAAAAAAAATTGAA
>JAODUG010044431.1:0-10609 GCA_027564795.1 Aphredoderus sayanus | reverse complement strand
TTAGCACAACCCTAGCACCAGCTAACATAACTCTAGCTAGCTAGTTAGCACAACCCTAGCACCAGCTAACATAACTCCAGCTAGCTATAAAATACTACAGGCTGCCATTTACAGATCCCAGGCTCAATAACGGGCGACTTGAGAGCCAAATCAATCATGGACATTTACCCACCTCACCTCCTGGTTACTTTTCTGCTTCAGCAGTGCGGTGGAAGTCATTAGAACGAAATGCACGCACACACACACACACGCAGACAGCGCTCTGGGGCGAGGACTACTTACTAGTACAACACTTCGTTGGCCTCATGTCGTTCGTATCTGACCGTCTCACACATCGCTCTGGGGGAGGGGGAGAAACAACCGTGTTACATGAATCACTACAAACACAAACAGCAGCAAGGAAAGGAAGCAACATTTACATATCCATTACTCTTTCATTAAAATATACAATATTGATATATGATATAATAGCTCGAAGTAATATTCTTGCACTGCATGCTGATTCCAGCAATACAAATATTTCATTTCATTAAAGCAGTAACAAACTAAACCAATGGAGCTTTCTCCGGAGATTCTCGGAGGTTAGCAGAATAGGGAGAAAATGTCCTATTCACTGGAAAACTCACTGGTCTGAGGAACTGAACCTGAACCAGCGGCTTTCGGTTCACAGGTCATCTAGAGTAACATTGTTACAACAGTGGGCAGGTGCACAGATTAGCTCCCCTGTTCTTGTCGGTGATGTGTCACAACGTGTTAAGAGGGAATTCAATTAAACCCACTGCAACCCACAATAGACTGCCACCGCACTCAGTGAAGGCTCATAACAGCTTAGACAGCTGTGCCATGGGAACACAAGTTGGACTGGGACTTTTAATGTTTCCCTATGACATGAGATCAACAATTTAAAACATGATACGAGTTGATACAAACGGGTTGACCAGCTATGTCAACTACCCAGAGTGCATAGGTATTATGTCTCTCTTTTATAAAGCCGGCAGAATTGCAGAGGATTGAATGATATGTTAGTGATGATATGTTCTAAAATCTATAAAATGTATAACACTATATTGTCCATTCACAAGAAAAATGGTCTTGTACTCCAATCATCTCTCACAACATGGAGGGTTATTGACAGCACAACATCATCATCTACAACATAAAACACACAATAAAAGAAAATGTAACAAAATGAAAAAGAAACTCTAAAAAGGGGATGAAAAGTATTTGGGTTTGGGGGATAATCCAAGACCACATATTGGCAGGAGTCCAAGAAATTACATGGTGTCATTATTCTACATGTTTGTTATGATGACAATGGCCTATTCAGCTATTGACAAATGTACCATATTGAAGTGGCTTTGGTAAAAATAAAAGCAAGATAAAAGCATCTGATAAATGCTGAATATGTGCATAATTAAGCGTCCTTGGGTTTGTGAAAGGCGCTATATAAATTTGTTGTTGTTGTTGTTGTTGTTGTTGTTGTTGTAGTAGTAGTAGTAGTAGTAGTAGTAGTAGTAGTAGTAGTAGTAGATTCCAATTAGGTTCTCCCAAAACATCCCCAAAGGACTGTCTCACCATGGCAGAGCGGCTGATCACAGAGCAACAGGCTTCACAAGCAGCTGGTAATTGCAGCATTGTTCAGTTCACGCGCCCATCGCACAGAAGTGGAAAACAATCCCGGCACCATAAAACCAGTTGGTGTGAAATCACCACCACAGAAGAAAAACACATTCCACCAGGACAAAATGTAGAAAACAAGAACTGCTCCCCAATGTCAAGTAGTGTGGGACTGTGGGTTATACTTCTTCGTCTTTTTTTGGAGGCGGGGGGGGGGGGGAGGTGGTTTACAGGGTAAAAATACACAAGAGTGCAATCTCTGTGCTGTTGTTGAGCCGAGGGTACATTCCACGAGAGCCAAACTGGATGATCAGTCAGAGAGGTCAGGCCATGGAATGTTCTAGAACATGGGCCATGCCATTATGTTGGTGTAATCCACAATGGTGAGAACAACCTCCACCCCCCCCCGTCCCAGTACGTTGTGCAGAGCCTATTCAAGCATCCCAGTGAGAACCATGTTCTCAAAGTAACACGTACACACCTGTATGTCAGATGCCCCAAACTGGCACCCAAGTCAGGCATTGGAAATTCTGACAATATACGTATTAATTTGTCAAAACATCTTGCTGGTGGATTCATAAGTACACACACTTCTCAGTATTTTAACCGTCTTCATTCAATATTTTGTGCAGAAAAACACTTGCCTCTGTAGCTGGGGGCTACATTTAACCTTTATGGTGCCATGTGGCAGTTTTCAGCTAGAGTCAGAATGCCACATGACAAGGGGGGGGCCATGTCTCAAAGGGGCCCTGTCTACGCCCTGAATACATCCTAATGGATCTATGGCAACAACATCTGATTATGTCTGTCCATTAGAGAAATGAAGCCCTGCTTTCAGTTTCTTTCACCCGGGACTATACAGAGGCCAGTGTTGCCGCACAGCTGTGTAGCAAATGTTGGGCTGGCTATGGGCTGGCTAAGGGCTGGCTATGGGCTGGCTATGGGCTGGCCAAGGGCTGGCTATGGGCTGGCTATGGGCTGGCTATGGGCTGGCTATGGGCTGGCTATATCTCTGCTTTACGCCAGGCATTCCCATTTCAAACATGTTGTTGTAGGCACTGCATCACAGCTTCATCTTTACGCCGTCTAGATGTGTGATCATTAGAGCTCACGGGAGCATAATACGTGTGTGTGTGTGTGTGCTGATTAGGCGTGAACATGGGATTACACCATAGCAGGATGAGGCACATTGATTAGGCAGAAGATAGAAGGCCCCTCACCTCAGCTGGTGCTCCCGCAGGTTAGACAAGGCCTCCATCCCGTGCAGATAGGAGTAGACTATCTCCAGGTCCTGGGGAGGAAGAACAGGGGAGACAGCTTGTGTTTAGTCACAGGAAAACAGCAAAACAAAAGACGTAGTCAATTCAGAATGAAGGAGCAGGATTGACTGGTCCCTAATGAAGGGGGCCGGGGTGGGGGTCTTAAGAAATGATTATACATTAGTATGAATGCTGCTGCATGGTCTTGGGGGTAGTGAGGAAGCTGCACAACAGCCTACATGCTCCTGAGGCCCTGGGTGGCGCCACCTGCTGGCAGCGGCACAGTCCAGCAATAATGCACCGCCCAGAGCAGCAAACAGTGGCGTCTGCGTTTCTTTGCTCTTCTTTGTGTGAAGACACACACACACACACACACACACACACACACTCTGCTGTGTAAATATAACAGCAATGTCTTGGAAAATTGTATAATTGCTGGTACATAATTGTGAGTGTCCCTCAAAGTCAGTTAAACGTGTGGCTGTATTTATTTGGGTGAGGCACTGATAATGTGGACAGTGAAAGAAGGTTGGGTTGGCCCGTGTTACATCATCATTTTCTACAATCAAAGCCTTATGTTGTGTCTTTCTTGTCAGTGACACACTAGGCCTTGTCTCTTGGAACAGCATGTGGAGGGATCTGATGCCATCTACTGGCAAACCAAGGAACTGAATATTGTGGTGGAGTGGCTTTTAAATAACACGATTGCATATACATTTAGAAGTTAATAGTCTCTTCCTCTTCATTAGCACTACATCACATGACAAGAATGTCAGCACTATCAGGAAGTGGGGTTATGTATTTTCATTGGTTCTTAAAATTGTCACTCACAAGGCCATTAACTCCAACACAATGCTAGTGCAGTGATTTGTAACATGTCTTTCTGTACCTGCCTAGCTATTTAACTGATTTGCATAATAACAGCAAACAGACAGGCTTGAGAAAAGATTTGTGTCAGTAACTTGTGTCAGTTAATTTTATTTAGTTTAGTGTAAAGTCCGATTTAGTCAATGAGTTATGTAGCTGTGTATCGTGCATGTCAAAATACCTCTCCTGTCAAGTAAGTAACTTAATGCAGTTAGCCAACAGTGTGTCCCAGACTTTACACAAGTAAAGGCCGGCTCTGTGAGACAAAGCTAGCACTAGCAAAAGTTTCCCCCAGTAAAAACCTAAATGCATGTCCTGAAAAATGCCAATAGACAGGCAGGTCTCTGATTTAGTTACCTTGCAGAGAGATCAATTACAAAAATGGTAAAATGGTTTTTAATATGCACAGTCCAGCATTTAGACTGCATTTGTTTAAACATACTGTATGATGAGGTTGAATACTAAAGAAAATCAAAAAAAGAAAATCAAAGCTAAAAATTATATTGAAATGTGGTAATACTCTTGAGTCTAAATCTCACGTGCTCAAAAACAACTGTCTCAGATCTTGATTTTAACTGGGATAAGGCCCCAAGCACACAGAAACCAATATTTAGCACACACAATAAACCTTAACTCAAAGAGACAAAGCCACTTTATCTTTGAACCTAATTTACAACAATCTATAACCAACCAAACAGTTCGCGTCAATGTAGCCACAAATGCCTACCACCGGCACCCACTAGGTGGCAGTGCAGCGTACGTGCGGTCATTTGCCACAACACCGTGACATCACGGGGAACAGCAACATCAGCGCCCCTCAGAAACAGCCCCTGCTGAAGGAAATATGCAGAACCATCAATTGTGGCTTCAGTCTCAAATATTTCACGTCGGCTCTGCGGAAAGAATGCAAGGAGAGAGGGCCTTCGCTGCTCTGTGTGTGTGTGTGTGTGTGTGTGTGTGTCTTCCTCACTCGCAGCAGGCCAAGCGATGTCCGTTGAACTCGCTAGCAGAACACGCAGCAAATGTGCTATACAGCTAATGTGCTATACGGCTGGACTTGTAGTGCTAATAAAGGCATTACTATAATGCACATGATAGGAGGTGTAGTTGTGCTGGAGGCAGAGCTATACGATGACAATAAGTAAATCTGTTCTATTCTGTGCACACAGAGGTAGGGACCAACCTGCTGACCTGAGCACACAGCAACAGACCTATCCCAACAGACCTATCCCAACAGACCCAACCCAACAGACCTATCCCAACAGACCTATCCCAAGAGACCCAACCCAACAGACCTATCCCAAGAGACCCAACCCAACAAACCTATCCCAAGAGACCCAACCCAACAGACCTATCCCAAGAGACCCTACCCATCCCATCCCAACAGACCCAACACTTCCCATCCCAACAGACACACACACAGTATAGCCTCTATGTATAGGACCCAACAGAAGTGGGCTACTGTTGTCCTTAGAACACAGTCAGGTCAGGTATTTGTTACCGAGTAACAAGCTCCAAACATTCTCCATTTTTCAAGAGCTTGCTGTTTTTCCAGTTTTAGTTAGAATAGTTGAAAGTCTCAGCCCCCCCGCCCCCCCCCCAACCCTCCCACCTCAAGCTAATCCTTCCAGAAATACAGGTGGCCTCCCACAAGAGGAACACTTGCTGCTCGCGATAAAACCTTGGAATTCCTTCAAAGCTGCTTTCGTAAGCTCCGAGTGACATTCCTCACATGCCGGACGCACAGCGGGAACCAATGAGAGTCCTCGATCGTTTCCTTGATGCGGCGAAACAGGCTGTCCCCTGAGTCACACAGCTGATATCCTGTCAACCAGCCAAGTGACAAGAGGCATTTCCTTTAAGGATGCAATGTGAACAAAAACAAACCCTCGGCTTCCGTGTATGGGGCCCCAGAAACACACACACACACACACACAGGGACAAAGGCTGCCCCCTATTCCCCACCCATATTGTGCTGTCCCAAGAGGAAGGTGCAGCATTGGTGTGCTCCTTCACGAGCACCCACCAGGTGGGTAAGACGACTGTTGAGGGCACTCCTCTTGCCCCCGGCTGGGCAAGTGCCGTGGTGTCCCTGAGCAAGGCACCTACACCCCAACTGCCCCCAGTGTGGATGGATGGTGCCTTGCATGGCTGACACCGCCATCAGTGAGAGAGATTGTGAGTGTGTGAGAGAGAGACAAAGAAAGAGACAGAGAGAGACAGAGACAGAGAGAGAGAGAGAGAGACAGAGAGAGAGACAGAGAGACAGAGAGAGAGACAAAGAGAGAGAGACAGAGAGAGAGACAGAGAGAGACAGAGACAGAGAGAGAGAGAGAGAGAAATAGACAGAGAGACAGAGACAGAGAGAGAGAGAGAGAGACAGAGAGAGAGACAGAGAGAGAGAAAGAAAGACAGAGAAAGAGAGAGAAAGACAGAGAGAGAGAGAGAGACAGAGAAAGAGACAGGGAGAGACAGAGATAGAGACAGAGAGAGAGAGAGAGAGACAGACAGACAGACAGACAGACAGAGAAAGAGAGAGAAAGACAGAGAGAGAGAGAATGGGTGAATGTGAGGTAATCCTGTGCAGAGCTTTACCATCAGTCACTGGTGTGGCCATACAGTGGGGATTCATAGCAGTTGTATTCTTTTAAATAGACATTGAAGCCTTTTACTTGGAACGTTCTAGTGAATGAGCAGAAACAAATATGCACCCCCGTTTGCAGTGGGCAGTGTGGTTTATTCAACGCTTCCTCTAATTAATTCAGCAGCCTATTCTTGAGCCATAATGACCACCCTCTCTCTCCTTATCATCAGCCTGCATAGGGGTCTGCTGGACAGGTAGATAGAAGGCCCGGGCCATTCATTTATTCATGCGCTGAATACAGATAGCGGATCCTTGCTGACCAGCCATTGTTGGCCACACATCAAAGAAAAGTATTGCAACCTTTAAAATAGGTCAATAAGGGGGAGGGGGATTATCTGGTCTAGGATACTGTGTGTGTGGTTGTCATGTCATTGCCACCATCATGGTTAAAATCACGTGCATTGTCACAGGAAAGATGTTGCACTTTTGTATGTGTCAATGTTCCTTCCTTTCTTCTCAAGAAGTAACCACTACTGTTTTAGGCTATTAGCAATTGTTTTGTTGACTGAATAATAGCCCTGATAACATTATCTGTTGTTCTAACAGAACGCTGGTGTATGACCAGCTCATCTGTTGACACACAGTACTGACTGTAAGTCGCTCGGGTTAAAAAGGCGTCTGCCAAATGCTGTACATGTACAATGTAAGGTGCGGATAACTGAAGATGTAGTGTGTCATTCTAGTCACAAGGGGCAGGGTTGAGTAAGGGTCCCTGCTATCAGAGACATTGACCACGTACAATGCACTGCACTGCTCTGGCCAATCGCAAGGCCCAGATCTGAAGCTGGGAAGGTCTTCATGGGAGGCAAGCCAACACACTGCTACCCTGTAAATTAGAAGGCAATGCCTGAAACAGACGCTGTTCTCTCCCTCTCTCTCTCTCTGTGTGTCTCTGCCAAGCACTACACACCCATAAAGGTGGACTCATGATGGGGTAATCAGAGTTTCAACGGGTGCGTTGACCTTGCTGGTTCACTGACCGTAGTAAAATCAGTGAACCGGTCTCTAGGCTCGAGAAGTCATCTGTGCCAATGGAAGCCACTTCCTCTGTTCTGCGTTTCACACAAATAAAATGGTGTGAACCGCAGCAGACCCACACGACCGAGAACTCCCCGCCCACCCCACGACCGCCGAGACCTGTCCGAGGCGCGGCCAGGAAGGACATCACAGCGACCGTCAGCGCAGCACGGAAGCGTTTCTCAGAAGAGAAATCCTGTTGCCAAATGCAGGGAGCCCTGGCTGCTTCTGCTTTCTGTGCTCACGCGAGGCAGAGCGTGGTCAGCAAGCAGGAGCCTCCGGCGCTGAAAAATGGCCTCAACGCAGAAGTGCCAAACTCTGCAGTTCCTCGACTGGCCACTTGAGGCTGCATCCAAAAGACAAATGGCCTCAATGCAGAAGTGCCAAACTCTGCAGTTCCTCGACTGGCCACTTGAGGCTGCATCCAAAAGACAAATGGCCTCAATGCAGAAGTGCCAAACTCTGCAGTTCCTCGACTGGCCACTTGAGGCTGCATCCAAAAGACAATCAATCCCCAAAGACCTCCCAATGTTAAAAGGTTTTGGTCTCCACAACTAGTTTTCCCTGTTCATGACAACAGTACCCTCACCATTTCTATATAAAAAAAAAATTGAAAATATATTAACCCTCCTGTTAATAAACTGACCCAACGCACTTGCTGGCACAAGGTATGTGTTTGAAACCGGAGGACAACAGGAGGCTTAAAAAGGTAAGAAAAAAACAACACAAATACATAAAGAAATAATAAAGAATTAAATACACACAGCAATGACAAGAGAACCACACAATCATACACAATCGGATGGCGTCATCTGCTGTCAAAACTCAAGGACAACAGGAGGATTAATAACAAACGCTATTCCACTGAGTTCCAGGCTGATTCTTGTGAAACAAAACTAAATTGGAGCTTGCCAGATCAGGACGGTCTCACGCAGCCAATGTGGCTTACTAGGTACAAACGTCCATAAGAGAAGGAGAGTAGCGTAACTAAGGAGATTAAATATGAAGATGTCACCGCGGCAATTAGTTTGGACCGGCACAGAGGCTGCCTTCAACAGAGCGTAGCTGCCCCTCCCCCTCGGCTCATTACCCCGTCCTGGGCCGCGATCGAGACGCTTACAACCTCCACCAGCCGAGAGGGAAGGAAGGGCGGCTGTAACCATGGCGCTCTACAGACGGGGAGGGGAAGGAAGGGGGGGTTTGCAGCTGCCATTCTGTCTCGGGGAATAGCTGTGAGAAGCACAAAGTAATCCCCGGCGAGTCCACTCAGGAGCTGGGACGGCCTACTTGCCATTGTGTGGCGACACGCTGCCCCCAAAGCCCAAACGTCGGAGGCAACGGGTAGCGGAGCAGAAACCATTAGCGGCGCTCAACGACAATACATTGTGGCGGCAGGTGTGACATTAACAACAACAACAACAACAACATGCTAGCATCTCCTTTGAGTGTCTACGCATATTCCAGACAAAGAAGGCGGGCGTAGAAAACAACTAAATGCATTTGTTCATCTTGGGTGAAAGGGAAGATGTTCTACCGCACCTCATAGCGCTGCTTCCAAACAATAATACCAAAGCCTTTTTATTTAACTTGGTGAATCCTACGCCACTGGCTGCTGCTACATACATTCCTCTCTGCAGCTATATGACCACCTGACCTTTACCATGGCGATAACTGTGACCCCGGGCAGCTTGACCAATAGCGTAGGTCTTCTGGGTCAGTGGGGGGGGCACCAACACTGCAGCCCCTCTGGGTCGGGGGGGGCACCAACACTGCAGCCCCTCTGGGTCGGGGGGGGGGGGCACCAACACTGCAGCCCCTCTGGGTCAGTGGGGGGGCACCAACACTGCAGCCCCTCTGGGTCAGGAGAGAGGCTGACACACACACACACACACACACACACACACACACAGAGCAAGGGCAGCACTCAGGCTGTCATGCTTGGGCAGCCGGGGTGTGTGTTTGTGTGTGTGTGTGTGTGAGTCACATGTGCAACATCCTGCTTTGTCCATGTGTTTTTCCCAGCCTGTGTGTGTGTGTGTGTGTTCTGACACCTCCGTCAGTGTGTGTGTGTGTGTGTGTGGGTGTTCTGACACCTCCGTCTGTGTGTGTGTGCACAACTTGAATGCTGTACAACTGCGTGCACACATCCTGTTGTGTCAATGTGTTTTCTCCAGCCTGTGTGCGTGCGAGTGCGTGCGTGTGCGTGCGAGTGCATGCGTGCGTGTGCGTGCGTGTGCGTGCCAGGGTGGCCACACACACAGTCCTTGACTCTCTATTGACAGAGAGTGTGAGAGCCAGCTACTGGGCCTGTGTGAGAGCAGGTGGAGGCTGTGTGCCCCACCACAAGGTCAGGCGCTATCTGTGGCTGGGCTGTGCTGGCCACAACACCAGGGCCAGAGGCCATGGCTTCTCACGCCACACCATGACAGACACCAAAACACCACGCGGCCCTTGCGGGGGAGGGGTAGGGAGGCGGCGCAGGGGGTTGCTAGTTAAAAGTCTGTAATTCACCATTATTTGTCCACAAGTTGCTTCCCTCCCCCCTTATTTTGTCTAACCAGTCAGCAGATTGCAAAGTAGCACATTCTGCTCCAATGGGCTACTCCTGTAATAGTTAACCCTCCCGCTGGCCTAAGGCATTTCAGCAGACTACCAGCAGAGGGAGCCAACCGCTGAATGTCAAATGGCCATGTTGTGGTTGGCGCCCGCTACTGGCGAGTGCACGGGGTCATTCTGACCCATAGGACAGAGGGAGGGTTAAATAAATAAATAAATTCAAAACAAAACACACTTGCATTACGCGCAAGCTACGTCAACAGGAGCTGCGCAGCCACTACCCCCCAGCCTGCACAGCCACTACCCCCCAGCCTGAGTGCCGCCCCAGGAGCTGCACAGGCCCAGTGTATCATGTTAGCTGCCGAGGAGAGAGGTGCAGCACAGCAGCTTTCCTGCTGTTCAATGGCAGAGCCGGGCCACAGACAGCCATATGACGGAGCTTAGCGCCGGTGTAAACCCCCTCCGCAGCACACGCTGCCTGGACAAATGCCACCAACACGGGGCCTACAGAGCGGTACAAGGGTTTGCTTTCAAAATGGCGTCTTACAAATCACTTTTGTTGACAATTTGAGACAACGCACTACTTTCTGGTGCCAGCAGAAGGCGCCAATCCTAATTCTACAGCCTACACAGATATATGATGTCAATG
>JAODUG010044420.1:1820-16560 GCA_027564795.1 Aphredoderus sayanus | reverse complement strand
ATTAGGTTTAGCGCCCTCTATCTGCCACAAAGAGCTAGTGATTTGGGTCAGTTTGACCCGGAGGACATCATGAGGGTAAAAGGGCTTGACATACATGGGCTGACAACCGGTGTTTGCAGATTAATTTTAAATGAATCTAGCCTTTTAGCTAACATCTAAGGAAAAACAATAAATGTATTGGTGCTATATTTGGTTTGGTGAATTCTAGCAGACACAATAAAAAAAAAAACAAGGTCTGGATCATTACTACTCACTATTTCGACCATTAATCCCATCATTACTACTACCAATAATTAACTTTGCATTTAATTAATCTTAACCATTACCATTATTGCTTTAACACATTCTGCTTAACGAGGCTGTAGGTTACCGTAATGGAGCAGGCTGCTCTTAGGGAATGTTATTGGGGAAGCATTGCAGTTTAAGCAGTAATGCAACAAACATGGCTTTAATATGAATAACACTCCTATGACACCCCGAGGAGTAAAAGCCTTATTGGTGCTCTATGCGAGTCGCGTCCCTTTCGTTGACTGTGTATCTAATTGCAGCGTCTGAGTGCGTCCGTGCTGCCACACTAATGTGATAACAGAGCCGATCGATGGCACTTTGCCCTTTTACGTTGTGGGAGTGGCAGTAAACAAGTGGCCCACTGTGTGTCTCTCTTTGTGGACCTCTGTTCAGCAACACCGTCACCTAGCTGCCTCCTCCTCAGTCCTTCTACAACCGTTATTTAAGCTCCATATCCCACTTCCCAGTTCTTTCTGTTTCACTTAATACCGTCAATGCTCGGTGCCCTGCCCATCCATCACTGCTGGTGGCAGAAGGGTGACAGCCCCCACCCCGATCCCAAACGTACGCACGCACGCTGCACTCACATATTTTTATTTTTATTTTTATTCACCCTCGTGATGTATTCTAAAATCTCATATTTGGCCACCTGGCGGCGCCATCTGATCGTGTATGACTTGTGTGTTTTTTAATTGTCATTGCTGTGTGTATTTATTTCTTTATTAATTATTTCTTCATGTATTTGTATTGTTGTATGTGCATTTTAATCCTCCTGTTGTTTTCTGGTTTCAAACACACACCTTGTTGTGCCAGCAGTGCACATCATATGTCTGTGTAAGCTGTAGAATTAGGTTTAGCGTCTTCTATCTGCCACAAAGAGCTAGTGATTTGTGTCATTCTGACCCAGAGGACATCAAAAGAGTTACATAATTAGTATATCATCATCCCAGACACAGTACATACTTTACTTCCAGGGTGTTCTCCTGCTTTTAACTGCTTACATTGTTATTCCTCCTCCGATTGCTGGTTCAGATTGATATCTTGAGCTCTTTTTTTTTTCTCAGCCCCTTTATTCAACTGTTCTTCTGAAGCTCTTTTTCCATTTTGAACGTAGCATTTGAAATCTCTGAAATGTTTTGGTTCCTGCACCATAGTTACTATGGTTTTAGTTGCTTTCAGTAATTCAAGATCTATTGATTCTGGTGGTGAACATCATTCTCTCCTAATTTGCATAACATTCTTTGTTCTTAAAACCAAAATAGAAACTCTTTTGACTCTCAAGCCCCAGAGGGACCTTGGTAGAGAAAATGCTAGAATTACAATTACTACAGAGTCATTAACAGATGCTTTTATCGAAAGTAACTTCCAGTAGACATTACCAAGGATGCTTAAAGCCCGGCTTGATGGGGCTCGAACCCATGATGTTTGGGTTGACTAGACCACTCTGCTAGAAGACATTGGTTTTTAGAAAGGTCTGCATCATAATGAGGCCATTGACTTATTCATTAGGGAGGGGGGGATGTCCCCTGTTTATGATGTACAAATTCAATTGTCCACCAAAGAACCGTAATTATAATGATTAGCGGCAACGGTAAGCATTTCCCCCCTTTCCTTCTGCCCTTCTGCCATCTTTCCTTGGACTTCCTCCCGTTCTCCCCCTCGTCTCCAAATACCTCTCCAGGCACGGGCGCGTGCTAAATGGCCTGTGAAATTAATGGTGTTAATAGTAATAGCAAGTGTCCCTGTCCTTCCTCAAGTAATTGAGCTCCACGCATCCGATCCCAGGAGACTCTGGCTTGGCTCTGATTGTATCGCAGGGTGCCTGCGTGCAGGTGTGTGCCTGTGTGTACCATCGCCATGGGATGATTAGGCGTGCTAAGGATTTAGGCATTCAGCAAGCGCTACTATACCATGAATAGTGCATACATGGAGCCTTTAGCAGTGAATTATTCAGTCACCTCGCCTGTGTCTTTGTCTCCCCTGCAGTCCCCATAGACTCCACGGCGGGCATGAAGATGCTGTACGTGTTTGTGGATATCCAGATGGACAACGTGCACTTCCTGGACACGGTCAAGTTCAACTTCCCCCCGGGACACGTGCTGGGGCTGGTCAGCACTATACAGTTTGTGGCCACGCTACAGGTGAAGAGACGTGTGTGTGTGTGTGTGTGTTTGAGAGAGAAACCAGATTTCTTCATTACTACTCAAGTTGAAGGTAATTTAAGAGATTGTAAGCTAATACGTTTTTGTCAAATTCAGCGAATATCTCCTCACGGTTTGACCACCATCCCAGCCTTGGCAGAGGGTGTCTAGTGCGCCCTATGCCTATATGGAATCGACGGGAGGGAGACTATACCTTTTTAAAGGGACACTTCTTCACAGTGTGTGTGTGTAGAGTTACCCTTGCGGTTCAAACCAGTGTAATGACATCATCGCTGATTTGTTTTGAAACCGAGTGCCTGCCCCTCGGGGCCGTGTGCCCTACCCACCTCTCTACCCCTCCTGTTACAGCTCACGTGGCTTCACACCGCTCTCTGGCCCCCCCCCCCCCCCCCCACACACACGCACACTTGTGCTGCCCCTCTCGCGTGACTGTGGACAGTTGTATGTGTGTGTGTGTGATATAGGGGCGCTATAATGCAATGGAGATCTGTGCCTTTATGGTTTACCTGCAAATCTGGTATTCTGTATTCATGGTCCGTGGGCGAACTTCCACTTCTTGGAGGTTCAGCTCAAGTGTGGGCATTAGAAATGCAGCTGCGGTTATTTTGGAATACCAGTCGTTCACACACACAAACGCACACACACACACACACACACGCACACACACACACACACACAGGCTACTCCCGACCACTCCTCTGTCCTCGCTAATATAACATGCTATGTTTACTCTGCTGTGCCCTGCCAGCACACGTGTGTCATGCATGGTGTGGGAGTGCTATGTCTGTGCGCACGCACCACATGTTTGTGTGGATGTGTACAAATGTGCCACGTACTCGGTGTGACTGTGTAGGGGTGTGTAGGTAGGTGTGTGTTTGTTTGTGTGTGTGTGTGTGTGTGTGTGCCTGCCTCTCACTCGTATCCTGAGGCGTGTGGGTTTGTTTAGGCCGGCTGGGAGTAGACAAAGAATCACCCTCAGTAGTCCTTAGGCAAGCCTTCAATGTATCCTTACCGCTCCCAAGCACACTTACTTTACTGTGGGGCTTATTGTTGTCTTTGTTTGGCTTTCATTCTCATCAGCTCGCTTTGTTTTAAGTCCTGCGTAGGTGTTGGGAGCAGCTGCTCCTCCTGAATCTGAAATTAGCTCTTTTTTGTGTTGTGTTCTTACGGTTTTATATTATTGTCAAATTGTGTTTATTCAAAGTAACAGCAGCGGTTCTGAAGGTGGGGGGTTGATTAGGAAACCCTTCAGGGGCGCTCAGATTCAGGGGGTCACACAAAATACTTTTAGGTAGCATTTTTCTTTATCTCCAGCGGAGTAACTTAGTCAAACATCCGCGTCCTAAATAAACACCTACATGTACGAAATGAGCACAGTGTGTTCACACGAATAACTAAGCATTAAGCACAGCAAGCACAAATAATCAACAGCATGTTGTTCTTAAGAATATATGCAAAACATGAACCTACTACAGTAGCTACACTGTATAGCCTTTAACAGCCAGGCAGTATTCAGTTGCCATGGTTTTATCAGACAAACATTTTGTTTTTAATTACAGTAAAAATGTAATTCATCCATACTTTTATATTTCAATTTAATGTAACATTGACTTGTTTATGGTATGGTATATGGTATAATACCTGTAGTCTACATTTATCTTGGTATTGGACTTTTTTGCATCCGTGTGTGTGTGTGTGCATTACGCAGCAAAAAGGGGTTTACCCTGCTTGACTCGTGTGTGAGTAATTCAGGACCGTCCTTAAACCCCCTAAGGTCAGCAACTGACGTTTTGCAGTGTAAATCCTATGCAATAAATCTAGTTGGAATCACAACTAAATTGTACTTGTTCATCTTTGCTGTCCAACAAAAGCGCATCTAAGCTCTTGTTTTGTGACATGAATGGATCCTCGTGCCGTAATCGACTGTATTGTAGTTTCATGATTAGTCTGCTCAGCCTTGCTTCTCTCTCTCCCTTCTTCTCTCTCTCTCTCCCCCCCTCTCTCCCTCTCCACCCTCCCACCTTCCCCCACAGGCTGTGAGTGCAGCTCTGAGGCCGGAGTACGAGGTGCTGGTGCCCCAGTGTCGGCCGCTGTCACCGGGAGAGATCCTGGGCTGCACCTCCCCCCGCCTGGACCCCCACGTCAACGCCATCATGTAAGTCAGAGGCATTGCCTTACCCTGTCTTCCCATGTCTCATGTCTGGTCCCTGTAGCCACCAGCCCCTGGCCTCTGTCTAGTTATCCCCGCAAACCAAGCAACGTGCCCAGCCTTAGTCATCCAGCTGCTGTAGCGCGACAGGCACAGTAATTACACTGGTGCCTTGCTGCAGTCACCGCCACCCCTTGTGGCCAGAACAAGTAATTACACTGGTGCCTTGCTGCTGTCACCGCCACCCCGTGTGGCCAGAACAAGTAATTACACTGGTGCCTTGCTGCTGTCACCGCCACCCCGTGTGGCCAGAACAAGTAATTACACTGGTGCCTTGCTGCTGTCACCGCCACCCCGTGTGGCCAGAACAAGTTATTACACTGGTGCTGTGCCGCTGTCACCACCACCCCGTGTGGCCAGAACAAGTAATTACATTGGTGCTGTGCCGCTGTCACCACCACCCCGTGTGGCCAGAACAAGTAATTACACTGGTGCTGTGCCGCTGTCACCACCACCCCGTGTGGCCAGAACAAGTAATTACACTGGTGCCTTGCTGCTGTCACCACCACCCCGTGTGGCAATACTCCTAGTCCCGAGGCATCACGTCTGACGGAGGTGGCTGTTTTACAGCTTCTGACCACTCTTCTGTTATTCTGCCACCTGTGGATTTAGAGGGCCGAGCCTGGGAATAATTGCTGCCAAAAAATTCCATTAAACCGCACGCTGTTTATGTTTTCAGACCGAACTGTACACACGGTGAAAATTGCTGTAGCTGGAGAGAACATTTGTAATGTAACATTGTAATTTATGTTTCCCGTGATAGGTTTGCACTAAATGTTGACGTCTCTTATTTACTCAAAGTGTAAAATAGCTATCTTGCCAATAGCTTTACACCTATATTCTTCAGTGTCCACGGCTAATGTCTGCTCTGCTATAGAGACCTCTGCAGTGATCTGTACTTGGTGTGTCGTTAAGTGGAAGTGCTCTCTCACACGTTTTAGGGGCATGGAAGAATCCAAATAACTAGCTAGCTTTAATTATCCCTGTGTGCCTTGCACTGCCTGTGTAATCCTGGCACCTCCTTCTCAGAGCAAGAGGTTTAAATAGCTACATAAGGACAGCGGCTGGTATATGCATAAGCCAGGACCCCATGGGGCAAATAGAAAGTGAGTGCGACTGTGGAAATGTACTAGTTGGGGATGTTTGACCTACTAATCCTATGTGAATAGTCTTTGATGTGGGGGTTTCGGGAGTGTTGGGAGGGGGGTTTAGGGGGTGGTGGTGGTGGCAGAATTGATTACTCTGCCTGGTGCTCTCACTCTGTCTGTCTCTCTCTCTCTCTGTCACTCCCTCCCTATTTCTTTTGTTCCCCTTTTCTCTCTTTCCCTGGTATAGAGGAGGGAACAGAGTCGCAGGCCTAACATGACATCGCACCGAAATAACAGTTTGTCACTTGCTCCAAGAGTAAGTCTGTACTGTTTACTCACCCACCTTTTCTTTTAGATGAATACAGCAGCAGGGTCATGCATGGGCTTCCTCTGGAACACGCCGGAACTAGTTTTAGCAGATAATGCCCTTGCCGGCATTTTGTTGTAATGCAGAGAACATTGTTCTGTTGAAGACACTTATAGAAACATTAGATAGATATTATTTTATATTATTTATATAACTGCATGACAGGATTTGCTATATACACCCACAAGTGTGCGCGCACACAAACAAACACACACACACTCATTATCAGCAGCAATGCATATTTCTTGACTTGTATTTTTATGCAAATACAATTTTCGTTCTCATTTTTAACGTATGCTTTTGGACAAAAAAAAGGGTAACTCTCAGATTGAATTTATATACGGGGTAGATATACTGAAAATTCGATTGATAGGTAATTGTACCTTCCACGTACCTCCAACATCTACCTGTAAGACTGCCTGTGATATAAGCAGCAGAGAACACAGAACAACACAAATTCCATCTCGGTCTTTCAGTATCGAAGCACAACTCTGTTCTTTCAAAAGTGCATGTTGAAGTCATACATAGTTTTAATACCACAGTGGCAACAACTTTTCTTTTTGTTCCAGGTTTCAAATGTCCCTCTGCCTGTAGTAAATATTTATTTAACAGTGGGTTTGTCTGTTACAATTTGAATTAGAGACAACTTAATGCAGCGAAATACTGAATAGGCAGATATTTGTACCGGTAATTACTTTTTTTAGGGGGTGGATGTTCATTCGGCTTTGAACAACAAGCACATTATGTGGAATGAGGAGCAGCATATTACCCTCTGAGCGATGTCTATTGCCCTGGTGCGTTTGTTTTTGTTTTTCTGTTTTTGTTTTTTCTGTTTTTATTTAAAGGGACTCTCTCGTTACTATAATGAAGAGATATATAACAGCCCAAAGTTGCTTTGAAAGAAACTATTTGAATTGTTCCCTCTGCCATTTCTATCCACTGTCTCCTCTTTGGCTCTCACTGATAATAGACTGATATTAAGACACGAAATGTGAGGACTGGGGGTTGCGTAACATAGAGAAGTAAAGCATTTGCTATTATTGGAAGAGCACTCAGCACTTTTACAAGGGACAGTGGAATAAGGGTGCAATAAGAGAGGCCGTGGTTCTTTAGAGAGCCGTGCTCCGTCATCTTGAACGGACCGAGCCCAGAAACAGAAGCGAGCTGATGACAGGCTCAATGCGGGGAGCACTATTTATGTTGAGGGTCTTGGATTTCTCAAAGAAAGGCACAGTGTCCCAGTGGAAGCTTTAATGTATGCTGCTGCTCAGTGTTATTAACCTGTAATTCGCTCACGCAAACACAATGCATGTCACTCATACTGTACAGTAGGTGCACTTGCCCTTTAATGCATCTAATGAGCCAATCATGCGGCAGTAACTCGGTGCATAAAACCACAGAGAAATAGTCATCGAGGTGAACAGGAGAACGGGGACGAAATGTGATCTAATGGATTTTGACCGTGGAACGATTGTTGGTGCCAGGCTGGCTGGTCTGAGTCTGTCAGAAACGGCTGGTCTCCGGGGATGTTCACACACAACTCTCTGGAGATTACAGAGAATGGTACAAAACATCCAGTGAGCGGCATTTCTGTGGGCGACAACAGCTTTCTTAACGAGAGAGGTCAGAGGAGGGTGGCCAGGCTGCCCCAAGCTGCCAGCGAGGCGACAGTACAGTAGTACTGTATGTCAGTAAACCACAGGTTAGAGGTTGAGAGGCTACAGAAGCACAAGACCACACAGGGTTCCACTCCTCCTCTCTATTTGGTGAAAGGTGCAGCTATTAAAGTGTGTGCTTGCCAGTTGCTACCCTAGCATGGTCTTTTTTTCTCCCCTGCAGGCCTCCTACGGCCATACGCTAATGTCTGTCGATGTTGTGACACAATGCCTCCCAGCCCCCCGAGAGAAGTGTACATGGATGCGTGTGTGTCCTGTGTGTTTGTTCACACCTTTCACACGCCTGGTGGGGTCACGGGGCCCCGGGTTAATTGAAAGGGCTTGTCCTCGGTGTAAAACGGTGGAGCTCCGATTGTTGGGGTCACGCACCGGAACAGACCCTTTCTGCCTCAGACCTTCTTTTTGTCAAGGCTTTGTTCCTCTGCATATGGAGATTGATGGACAGGGGGGAAGATGTGGTGGGCGGGCTGATGGCTATTGTTGTTGTTTTTTTATTCTGCAGCTGGTACAAAATGCTGCCGCTAGACTGCTGACTGGTACAAAGAAAAAGGACCATGTAACACCAGTCCTGACCTCCCTCCACTGGCTTCCTACACGTTTCAGGATTGTTTTTAAGGTGTTATTGCTGGTTTTTATGGCCTTACATGGATTGGCCCCCTCTTATTTAGCTGCACTTATTAATCGTCACTCCCCAGCCAGAGCACTAAGGTCGAAAAATGTAAGACTCCTGGAGGTCCCTAGAGCCAGGCTTAAAACTAAAGGGGATCAAGCTGTTGCAGTGGGCGCTCCCATCCTGTGGAATGGTCTACCACTCCATATTCGCGAGGCACAGACCTTGACTGCTTCCAAGTCTATGCTAAAGGAACATTATTTTTCTTCGGCTCTTAACTGTAACTGACCTGCCATTGATTGTCTACGTGGTCATTTTTGTTTGGTTCCCTTACCTGTAGTATTGTCTACGTTGACCTTTTGTCTGTTACAACTCATGTGTACAAACATCTATGTTGTCATTCTGTTTGTTTTCACTTTACTTGTACATATTTGTTTATACATTTGATTTCTTATTGGCTTTTACTTTGTTCAGCACTTTGGTCAACCACGGTTGTTTTAAAAATGTGCTATCTAAATTAAATTGACACTGACATTATTTATATATTTTTAATATTAACACAGCACAAGTTTGCCTGCAAGGGGTGCTTCAGTTTATGTGCCTTTTTTATTTTCCCTTTTTATTCCTGTGTCTGTTTTTGCTTCTAGCTACCTGGGAGATGGCAGATTTCATTTGGAGTCGATCATGATCGCCAACCCTGACATACCTGCCTACAGGTAAAGCAAACGGCACACCAATGCGTCATCAAGTAGTGCCTTTCTTATGATTAATTAATGTGTTGAATTCTATATTTACCAGTCTGTTTCTGTCATTCCGCTTATCAACTATTTATTAAAATGCACTCGCGAAGTAGATGAACAATGTGTCAATCAGCATTAATGCTTTAGTCTTACAGTTTACAATTTGGTCATTTTAGCAGATTTGATCCAATACAAGATACTGTACACAGTGAGTTGTAATTACACGTTTTCAGTAGCAGGACGGGATTAGGGGTTGCTCAATGATCCCATAAATCAAATCCCGGGACCTTTTTATCCTTCTCTCTGCACCCGCTTATTAAAATACCGTTCAGAAATTAAGGTGATTAGTTTTTGATAGCTCTCAAAGACTATGAAGGGATTTTCGATGTAATTTTCTGTCAACATCCTCATAAGCAAGGTTGGTCACATATACAGTAATTATGTCGCATGATCAAATTTTTTGGGGTGAATCGTAGTCTCTCTTACATGCCAAATGAGACTGCAACACCGTAGACATATGCACCACTGCACAGATCACAGGTCCCACTCATAAACAAGATTCGAATCTGGTGCGTGCACCTAGCACAGACGGAAAATAGATTAGGTGCTGAGAAATACTTTTCATTTTCTCCAAAATATAGTAAACGCCGTCATACTTGAGGGGTTTGTGCAAATGGATTTTCACATCTTTTCCTCAGGATAGATGGCTAGCACGAGCAATACATGTTAATGTCCATAATGCACTCTGTCTTTTCAGTACACTCTCAAATAAGTTGTGATGTCTGTGTTTTTGTGTTAAGATATGACCCGTACAGTAAGGTTTTCTCCCGAGAGTACTACGACCACCAGGCCATGCGAGCCTTGAGGCTCAAGGCCATCGAGCGGGCTCGTTCAGCCCAGCGATGGGGCCTCATCTTGGGCACACTCGGCCGGCAAGGCAGCCCCAAAGTCCTGGAGGTAAGAGCTTGTATAAAGAAATCTGCTTATCCTCGCGCTAACCTCCTACATGTCCTGGGGCCACTTATGCAACGCTTTGTAATATTTTTCTCCCAGCATGATTTTCACTGACAAGCAGCGCTGCACAGTGACACAAGTGCACAAATGGGACAAGCGGTTTCCACACCGCAAGCTTGTTATTCCGGGACACGAAGGTTGCAGAAAAACAAGTGAAGGTGTTTGTGAAAGCGCTTGTCCGTCTGTGCGTCCAGGCGTGTAGCCTACAAACCTGAGCGAAATGAATAAATAAAATAAATGAATTAATCCCTTGCTCGCCTGGACTGGTGCTGTGTTAGCATGCACGCTAACACAGCACCAGCCCTTCTGTCCTGATCGATTGACACCAAATCCTTCTCTAGTCGCCGACCTGCCGTCGATCTCTGCCCCACCCCCTCCCCTCCCCTTTTCTTCTCTCCCCTCCCCTCCTCTTCTTTGTTTCCTCTCTTAATGTTTGACCTGCCACACTTTCTTCTCGCGCATTTGATTTGGTTTGGAAAGCCTAAGCTGTCCTCACTGTCCTCATCCTTCCATTAATTGGCATGCTTGGAGGGAAAAAAGGGTGTGAAACACCCGTTTGACATAGTTGTGGAACCTCGACTTATATGAGCGAGTTTTAAAATGTCAGCACATCTAGGATTTCGGCTGTCAGAAGAAAAAATGTTTAAAGGTCCTTATTTGTGTAATGCTGTTTCTCTTGAGCATAGTCTTGGGGATAGAGCTTAACATTGAAGGTATAAATGTCAACCACAAACACATAAAAAATATATAGTTTTGGATATCTGCTACGGTTGGGGAATCCCCGATAACATAAAGACATAAAAATATCTCCCAGAACTCCTTTTTATAGATGGTATTATAGATACTGTAGATACTATTCCCACCCCTAGACACACAAACACACACACACAGTTGGGAAATGATTCAGTGTGTTAGAACTACAGAATCTTGATCATGTTTTGAAACAAAACTGCTTGTATTCACAAGGACAATTTCAGACACAACTCAAGGAATGCATCTTTTAAAGAGCCAAACACTTAAATCCAATTTAATTATTTTTCAATTTTTTTGGGCATCTTTATGTTGTCCTACACTCACTGCTTGAGCCTTGCTATCTCCTGTGAACGGAGGGTTTACCTTGAGCTCACAATAGGAATAATAAAGGCTGTTTCCACGAGGGTATATAAAGTTCAGGTACAAAGGGTTGATTTGTGGGATCATGCACGACCCCTTAGGTGCAGCCGTAAACGCCCCACTGATACCAGGCCTTCCAATTCAAAGCAAGAAGCTTGGAGACGGAGGTCCTTGGAATTCGGTTCAGTGGCTGGATGCGTTAATCGCATTAGCCTGAATTGATGGGTTGCCAACGTCTAGAGTCAGCAGCTGTAGGACTGTAAGACATCAGCACACTGATAAGATGGTTACTGAAGCACTAGAGGAGAGCGTTCTCTACCCGTTCTCTTGTCAGCGTGTGTGTTCTAGGCCGTAGATGAGCTCTGTATTTTTGTCCCTGCTGGTTTGTGTTGGAGACCCTCATCAAGACCCTCATCTCCACTGGTTTCCCCTCTGTGCTTCCTCCTCATCCTAGCACCTGGAGTCCAGCTTAGTGTCGTTGGGAAAGTCCTTCACGCGCGTGCTGCTGTCTGAGATCTTCCCCGGCAAGCTGGATCTGTTGCCAGACGTAGATGCGTGAGTACCAGACCCATACAGAATACAACACATAGCTTCATGTAGTGTATAGCACATAGCCTTATGTACAGTATACAACACATAGCTTCATGTAGTGTATAGCACATAGTCGTATGTACAGAATACAACACATAGCTTCATGTAGTGTATAGCACATAGTCTTATGTACAGAATACAACACATAGCACATAGCACGTAGCATTATGTATTGTGTGTACAACGCATGTACAATGTATATAGCACATAGCTTCAGTTACAGTGTATGCCACACAGCCACACTAGTGTATAATACATACATTTATGTATAGTGTACAGTATAAAATACACAGTGATAGTGATTGTATACATGCATACATGCAGTTTTGTCCCAGTGACCATTGAAAGGGCAGTTATGGCTTTCTCAGTTAGATAACTGCCTGGTGGTGTTGCCATGATTACTGCCGAGCGGACAGACTGGCTACTATATAAAAACTCGGGCGAAACTCCCCACGTTTATTTAGTGAAATTGCAACAACTCCAGTCTGAAGTGTCTCTCAGTTATCTGACCATCACCCCAAAGAGAGAGCATAGTGACTGAGGAGATGATCTGCCAACACGCGCACATAACACCCACAATACGCACACGCACGCACACACACACACACACGCACACGTGCATGCGCGCACACATACCCCGCAAATTGGGCCCTCGCTTTGGAGTAATGAGTGGTGTGATGTGTGCACTAGCAGTGGGTGAAAGGGCAGGAGTGAGAGATGGAGAGGTGTAGAGGCAGTTGAGGGCGTTGTGGTGGAAAGAACGATCAAAGTAAATGCTTCTTTTTTCTCTCTCTCTCTCTATTTTTGGCATCTATTCTTCAGATTGACTCTGACTGCAACCCTGGCTTTATATAAGTAAGGCACGATTCTAGACAGATGGAATATAATCCTAAGGAGAAAAAAAATCAACTCTTTAATAGTAAAAATAAATGTCCCGAATGAAGTTGCTTTATCTGCATTAGGACTGGTGTGGCTATGGTTATTTTCTGTTTTCTAAAGAAGAGATGAAAAACAAAGACAACCAAATTCAATAGATATCATATAAAGTATATGCATGACAATATTTATGTGTATGGTTCATAAAAGTACATTTAGTTATTTAATATATTTAATACATATACTGTATACAGCATAATGCAGTATAGTAGTGTTATTCAATCTAACACTTGTAATGGCAATTTCCTAGATTCCTGACATTTCTCAAATATATGATCCAAGATGCTTTACACTCAACTTACCACAAACTGCAATTCAGTGGATTTATGGTCCATTTACCTGTTCAAACATTCACACAGTTTATAGGTTTCAAAATGACTGCCAAAGGATCTGTGATTTAATGTAAATGTAGCATATTCTGACAACCTTTTACCAACAAGATCTTCCATGCAAGGTGAAATCCCCAGAGCTTTAATTGTTTGCCTAATACCTAGAACACACAAAGGCAACAGTGTTTTTTGTGCTTATGAAGGCTCATTGATAGCTGTGTATCTTTGACAGATATATCCCGAATATCGACAATTAAACATGAACATGTAGCTCAGAAGGTTTCAATGGGTCAGAGTCAGAATGAGATTCATTAGATTGTACTATAGTATGCATACAGCAGGAGAAACCCTTTTAAAATAAGGTTGTTGTATTATATTATTATGGCTCACATTTAGACCCAATTATTACTATTGGCGTTATTGGTTTATGTTTACAACAGGGCCTATACTTCTATTTTGTTCTTTCTATTGTTTGTATTTCTCACCACCGCTAAAGTTTTGTTCGTAGGGACACTGGCACTCTGCAGGAAACACAATGTGCGATTACAGAAGGTCACCCAAAAGCAGGAGGACTGTCAGTGCGTAGTCACAGCCTGGGTGGAAGCAGAGGGGGTGAGGGAAAGCAAGGAGGGGGGGAAAAGATCCGGTGTTCAGCATTAGCCAACGCGGCACTGCACCAGACAAGCCCACCGCATCCCTTTCTGTCATCAAACACGCACGCACCCAGGCACACACACACATACACATACACATGCACGCACATATGCAATGAGAGAGGGGGAGAGGGAAGCCATTAGCAGACGTTTGTGTGTAATTAGGCTGTCCCCAGGCTAGTTTTAAACCATTGAACAGATATCTGTTGTCTGCGCTGCGCCGCAAACACCTCGCAATGCATTATGGGCCCTCTCTTCTACTTTACAGTAGGAATTTGGCTCTGTTATAACAGTTAATTTGAAATGGTTCAATTTAATTAACTTTGTCATCAAAGAAGGTTGTTTTCCTGCACTTCTGAAAGGTTAATTGTTTCTACGTTTGACCTGCCTGGTCTGTGAGGATAATTGAAGTACACTCATGCAGGCAAGGGTTTCGCTAAAAGTGTTGGCGCATAAATGTAGTGAAGCCTAGAATAGCACTCTAGGCTTAAGTCTCTGTCCTTTTAGCATTAGACGCTATTGCATTCTACTGTACCCCACACACACACACACACACACACACACTCTCATATCCTCATATCACCAGAAGTACCAGAATCACTGGGCTTAGCAGACTTATTTTTTCTGAAGAGAGGCAGCCTTCATCAAGCCCATTTCATTTTATGCTTCCCTTCATTTGAAATGAATAGGCCTCATCAAACACTTGCTCCCCAATGGTCCTTCATTAGATATAAACACCCGCGAAACTCTCCCATGGATCAGCACACCAACTCCACTATAGTTACTCTCCGCTGGGGAATAATTGGGGAAAAATGAGCCATTGTTCACATTAGAGGCTCATTGGGACGATAAGCCTGTTACCCACGTCTCCTCTGTCTTTCTCCTGTCTGTACACCTCTCTTTCTCTTTCTCCATCTCTCTTTCTCCATCTCTTTTGTTCTATCTGTTTTCTTCTCTTTCTTGT
>JAODUG010044409.1:0-16560 GCA_027564795.1 Aphredoderus sayanus | reverse complement strand
AAACTGCTTTCACCCCCATTTCTCACCAAAGAGAGGGTTTTACAGTACTTTTAGACTATAACATTGTGTTTCCTTCCCACATAGATTTAACTATTAAAAAGAAGTCTGCTATTTGCCAATGGTGATTTTGACATCTTTTCCCACCCTGGACTAAACATTAAATCATCATTAGTTTGCAAATGGCTGCATTTCAGAAACAAAAGTATGAGAAGGAAGGAGGGAGAAAAAGAAGAGAAAATTTAGTGTGAGTTCAAAGGCAAGAGGAAATATGAACCATCTGTGCAGGCTCCACTTTCTTGGTCATTAAAAGCACTTTGTATATTTTTATTTCTAATAACTGGGTGCCGTGCCTAGGGGAAATTTATAGACATGGTCCTCAGCCACTGTTGGCCAACAAACAGTGAAATAATTAAACAATAGCAAAACATACAAATTAGAACACTGAAATGGTTACACTGTATGGAAATACAGGTATATGTTACTCCACAAGGGTCGCATTAAGTTAAATATTAGAACATCTTCACTCACAATCTCTGCATATCACTGTGGTTTGGTAATCAGGGGTTTCTATTGGGGTTCTTATTGTCATATTAACTGTTCAGTGGGTCCTTTTTTATCAGGGCGCATTTCCATGGCAACCACACTGCTGTTAGCCAGCTGTCAAAAGTGGCATAATGTGACAAGCAGAGTTGGGGAGAATTCTATAAACCCTCAATTTGACTCCATAGATTATCAGCTACTGTCATATTGTGTCACAGTATTGGTGTTTGTCTGTTCCTTGTTTTGGGTCTTATTTTGTATTTATGCCTTGTGGTACTGCTCTTGTTCTTTGTCGTTGTTCTTTGTCATTGTTCCCAGCCCCTTGTTACCCCCTGGCACCTTAGTTCATTGTGTTACAGTATGTGTTCCACCTGTGTTTACCCAATATGATTTTCACCTTGACCTTGATGTTTTTTTCTATTGGTCTGTCTTTCTTCTCCCTGTGCATTTATACCTTTGTGTTTCCTCTGTTTCCGGGTGTTTCCATGTGCGTTTAACTGTTCCCAGGGTATGTGAATAAAGCTTCCGTGTTCTACTCAATTCTGCTGTTGTGTCGTGACACTGGGTCCAGCCACTTTTACCATCGTGGCACTCTGCTTGTGATGTGGGTTTACCGAGCCACCGCTTCCATCTGTGTTTGCAATAAAGATGGATTGCATTCACTGGCATCTTGTCAACAGAGCATTTTCTTTGTATGTATTCAGAGTATGGCAAATACTGATAAAAAATTTCAAAAAAGAAAAATTTAAGGAACACTTTTCACACACATTTCTGTTAAAATCCCCAGACTTCCAGCCCAAATCACAGTTCTGTGTTTTGGGCTGTGTTTTGTTAGCACGTAGAGTAGAGAGGAATTCAAGGCACCCAGCAATTTCTAACCAAAATGTTTGGTAAATTATTGTAATACTGGTTTCAACAAGGGACACATTATTGTACACAAACTGAAGAATGTGTCTTTAAAAGACTCAGTTGACAATATTCCTTAAAAAAAAACTAAACACATTTCCCCTGATCCCCTAAGTGTGCACTCATAAAAGAACTTTACATTTTGATCCAGCATCCTCTTTTCTAATCCCACAGTCCCTTGTCATAATTGTTCCCACGTACTTCCCATGTATTTAACACTGACTGGCAAATTGTGACTGCACTCCGCCAAACAGTACCCTATGGCTTGAACGCATTAGACAGGCCACCATCTGGCAACATGTGCACTGTTTGTCCTGCTGTGTTGTGCCAGTACTACTGCTGGAATAGCAGCGTTTGTAATGTAGAAACAGCTTGTCTAAGACATACAGTGCTGGCCTTATTTACATTTCTTCTCTGAAGGGAACGGGAAGTTGGCAGGCTGTGTCTAAACTCTGTTGTTGTGTATGAAGGAATCACGATAGCGCAGTAAACAGGACTGTATGCAAATTCAGCACACAAATAGCTAGCAGCATATGTCCGTGTACATACAAAGACACCTACTTAATGTGCACTCATAAAACAGCTGAAACCGAGCATGCACACACATACGCACACACTCACACACACGCACACACACACACACACACACACGTGTTAACAGCTTAAGAATACGACCACCTCCGAAGCTCAGGGTTATGAAGGACGAGTCTCATAATTTCATAAAAAGACCAGTAAGACTGAACAATGTGCATCCCTCCCCTTTAAACCTTCCAATGTGTGGTGCGTTACCATGACAACAGGCGAGTGGATAGGGTTGCCCTCGTTGAGAGTGATCCTCCTTTTGTTGAAAAGGTTTTCCTGTATCTCATGTGGTCCATAATCACCTCATCATAATGACTATAAATCTTTATGGAAATATAAATATTTGCCATGAAAATGTATTTGAAGCAGGAAATAAAATCCACTTCAGTGTTAATATCATTCATCCACCCCAAAGCGATACCTTAATATATCCTATATTTGACCCCATTGGTTTCAAGGTATAGTAGCATTTACCTTCTATACAATACAATTAATTATATTTGTTATAGCCTCTGTTGGGCTCAAGTAACTATATAATCATGCTCTGTATTCAACTGTGTAAAATTGTAGTGGATGTTAAGAGTGTGGTGATAATGTGGAGGTCTTTATACATTCATTAGTGTCAGTCTAACCCTAATGTACAACCTCAGAAAATGCTTAATATGTTCAGACAGATAATTTATGTGTCCCTAGACGTGTATACAAATGTTATGTCTGGTCCCACAAGACCACTGTTCTAGTATGCAGTGCTACGGCTGTTATTGTCACAGGCACAGGCTGCTTTAAATGCCTGAAATCATGCAGTTTCCATGATTAATTGGAACTGATTAGGTTTTACTACTGGATTAATTATGGCTAATTTTAATGCACAAGGTGTAGCGTAAATACCATAGCATGCAGGGCAATTCACAAAGGTGTAGTCAAATGAAAAAATATACATACACACATACAATTAAACATTTTGACATGATATTTTTATTCTACTAAATACAGTTTTTACGCCATTATCATTATCCCAGCAGGTGTCTGAGAAACTGAGCAACAGCCAAAATCTGGTTTTTAATATGCACTCTAGGTAATAATGAACCGCTTGACGTTTGATACCATAAGGACCTAAATCCATCCCAATTCAAAGCCTCCCCTTTCATTTGCTCTACTTGAACAGGGTGAAAACTCATTCCACTTCTATGACATTATAGTCCCACCTTCACCCATTCTCTCTCTCTCTCTTTCTCTCTCTCTCTCTCTCTCTCTCTCTCTCTCTCTCTCTCTCTCTCTCTCTCTCTCTCTCTCTCTTTCTCTCTCTCTATCTCTCTCTCTCTCTCTCTCTCTCTCTCTCTCTCTCTCTCTCTATCTCTATCTCTCTCTATCTCCCCCACACCCCACTCTCTCTGCCAAGGCTAATCAGAAGCTTATCTTATGTGCACTCTCATATAAGAGAGCACAGATTTAATATAATGCATGTTCTGTAGCAGCAGAGGAATATCTTGTGCCAGAATGTCATTTTGCTAGTGGTACAAATAGAACAGATATTGTTGATTTTTCTTGGTAAATCACACCACATTGGTGCATGGATATACTGTACTGTACACACACACAGACTCACAAGAACATGATGCGTCATTTCACCATACTGTATGTACCAAATGTATTTTGAATATGCATCAAACCCTCTATCACCCAAGATATAATTTATCGCTGCCATGACAACCCATCACAAGCACGCTACTTTGGCATTCTGTTTTCTGTCGTTTACCCTCTAGGCTTGTGTGCCATGCCTGCCCCCACATCACATCCTTTGTTTAATTATGAACATCTGATTAACATTCCCTCAATCTGACTAGTGTAACACACACATATACACATTCACACAAGTAAGGCCTCACACAACACACAAACACACACACACAGACGCACACCCACACAACACACAGACACACACACACGCACGCCTACACAACGCACAAACATACACACACACACACACACGTTGACATTTCAATATTGATTCCTACCTTCGCCAAAGAGCGAAAGGATCATGGCACCTGAAGTAAAGGGAAATGCGTCAAAGTGAACCCGAGACAAATGAGAGTCAATAACATTGTGGCATAAATGTCAGAGGTCATGTGTGATGCACACACAAACCCCTGACCCCCCACACACCCCTACCCCCCACACACACACACACACACACACAGACACCCCCGAAGAGTGCACAGTGTTACACACTCTCCCAGCACACTATGGGACCAGCAAGGCTTCAGGCAGCTAAATGCCAAAGGCACGCCCACAGAGCTTGTTGACAGTGCCACAATGCCAGGGACTATCGCTGCTTAGCCATCCCATAAAAAAACAGCACCCCTCTCTAGACTGGCACACAATGGCAGCTGTCATATTGTCCCTTCACTAAGTCAGCTTCAATGGACAATAGGCACATCACTACTTTGACGTGTGTGTGCTTGTACATGTGCGTGTGTGTGTGTGTGTGTGTGTGTGTGTGTGCGCGCGGTTGTGTGTGCGAGTGTTTTGTGTGTCTCTGTGTGTGTTGAGAGAGATAAGGTAGACTTACCTGTATTTAGGAGATACCCCATTGGGCTCCCTAGCCATCTCTTTCATGTTCCGGCCTGAAAAACATTTCTTTGTGTTCATTGTGGCCTGTCATTTTCACCTCATTAGTCTGTAGGAAGCAAAGGGTGTAATTATAAGCCAGTATATAAGCCCAATGGAAGGCTGCCTGCTGGTTTATTCAGTAAGGCAGACATCAAGCTGTTTGTGTGTGTTACGACCTGCTACTCCATGACGAAAAGATTGTAAGAAATTCTGTCATTCATATTGCCAGGTAGAATAAGCATATTGGTTTCCCGATGGCACTCAAAATTTAAAATGGTATTTTCATTTCAGTCAAGTGTGCATTTCATTATCGGGATCTCATCTCAATACCTACTGTAGCATCTGGAAGCATATCTATTTTTACAGAAGAAGCCACTGACAGATATTGAGAGACTCTGCGTCATCATTGACATTTGCTGAAAATGTTATTGGCCCGTATTCATTATAGTGAATTACTCTCCTTTTCAGCACCTAATCAGGCTGCGGTAGATTAGCTTCTGCTCGTGTAAAATGTATTTCATGTTTCAGTTACTATAGAATCGGTTACATTAGATTGGTAAGTGTGTTACAAGTGCATGTAAAAACAATGCCTAGGACAATGGGGAATGGCAAAAGTAGGGACACATTTATAGATACTATATTCACTATCTCACCAAGTTCTCTTAGGGTGTTGCACAAAATGATTCGATTTCATAAATATTTGAAAAGTTCTCATTTTGTCCAAGGTATTTCCATATATATACATGCATAATACCAATGTTTTTTGGCTCCAGACACCATGGTAAAACTACAGCATATTGTGTGGATTGTATATTGTTTGTGCGCAACACATGCGGGGACCCATCTTTTCACTACTTAGCTGCTAATCACCAAATAATACACATTGTACTACATTATACAAAACAAATTATAATTATTATTTATTTAAGATACGATATGCTAAATTGATGCTATTCCATCTTCATCATACTCATTATTCTTCCCTTGTTTATGTTATACAGTTGGACTATAACTGACCTTTTACTGGTGAGAGAATTGAGTAACCAGACAAGCCTATTTATATGGAGGACAGCAGACTATTAATATGATAATACCACCCACATCGTCCTTGCTTCTCATTAAAGAAAGGAATAGTTTGACCTTTGGCAACAACCTGTCAACATAGTCAAGCTAACCTAATTTGAGAAACTTGTTTAATTTATATTGGCCTTGCTACCAGGACAGCACCACATGCACTGAGTAATACTCTGGCATGTCAAGCTATTATTTGCAGTACACCTGGGCGTAATCAACATTGTCATCACAATATAGTGCCAGATCATTGTGTCACAAATTAATTATAATGTCTAGAATCATGAAGCTACCTTAGTTGATGAGAACTGATTAGGTGTTTTTCTCTTGGATTTTTTATGAGATGGAGGATAATTACCTAGCATGCATGGCATTTGAACACATATGCAAATACAATTTAATTCAGATAATGTTTGTTCTATCTACATTTATTTATGCCTCTTGCTTTAGGGCGGCCATATCCCAATGACCTCTGACCTCAGTTACAGTCATATAACTTTAAGTTTCAAATTCATCTTATGTTGTTAGATGGAGATTAATTTGAGAAACTTGTGAAGAAATATCCACCAAATCATTAGGTATTATTTATGAAAGAGCAGATACATATTCATATATAATATATTGTATAATATTGATCTTAATAAGTGAGCCACCAGTGAGCATGCAAGAAGAACACAGCCATATGTCATCAGGTCAGGGATTAACATACAGTATAACGAACACACTTCAAATTAATGATGGTACTCCTGGGAACCATACATTGATCTGCAGGCAAGGCTTATCTTTGATTTTCTCCTGGTTTCTACTCATCCCAGATAGCCAACAATCATATCTAGTGAGTGAAACAAAGCACTGAGTCAATGCCTCTTGGATGATTTTGATCTATGCCCAGTCCTTACTGATCGTGTGGTATTTTTGTATAGGAGAACTTTATCTGTAATATTTTAGATATTAATCAACACTACAATATTCTGTTATGATGCTGCATTTGGGGGTATTGCATTAGTAAAATATATCTCAAGATAATCTAGAGGTGTGTTGGTCGAGAACACTTGCTAAATTCAAATGCAAATCTGACAAAATCATCTCTCCTTCAATACCATAGGGTGCTCCCTCAGAAGCTCCATCTCACACATTGAAAATGTATTGCGAAGCCTAGGTCGTAGTGATGTTTGCCACTTTGATAGTGCTAAGGCTAGGTCTGTGTAGAAGTAACCTGCCATGCCAGATGGGTGTTACACGTACAATGAAATATAGTTCGTGCACACAACCATCTGGGGAGCCGTCCATTAAAACTGTTTTAAAAGGGCGGGCAGTTTCAAAAAATGCTTGGCAGGTGATTGGATGAAACATCTGTAGGAACCACCATTGTTGTTTTCGAGTCGCAGTCGCTGTGGTCAAACCTAAACCTTGCCCATAGCTACCAGTACGATGCTGATTGGTCACACAATATACCAGACCGAATTGAAAGGATTGCTTGTCTCTCCAGACTGAGTCTCGTGGCGAAGTCAAACTGAAGCAACCAAGATCAGGATCAGACTGTGAGGAGATATTTGGTGAATTTGACAAAAAGAATATTAGCTTTGAATCGCAGAATATACCTTTACTGTATTAATGACATTTTCACTGATATCTCACACATTATAGGGAAGTAATAAGGATAGCTGAGGGATAGCTGAACGACACGGCATACAGCATAATGGATGGATTTTTAAAGTGCATGTATGGGTCTGAAGTGGCCAGCCTCTAAGCAAAGAGTCAATCTTAGTAAAGATGATTGTCCGAAATACATTGGGAAACCTTATAGTTTGCAGGAATGGACTCTGCTAGATATAATGTCTTAGAATGTATAGATGGATAGCATTTATTATTCACATTCATTAGATTGTCTGTATAATGCTGGACAATGGCACTGATCACACCTGACAGACACAGAATACAATTGTCATCAAACTGCTGGGAATTCTTTGTCTCATAGCACATAGCTCTGGCACTTGTGTTAAGATAACCAAGATAGGACTGAGGCTCCAGACTAATAGATGGACTTGGGTGTTTGATAAGGTGGCTGGCTGTTGGGGCTTCATCTCCTTTTCCTTTAATGATCTCCCTTGTGTATAGAAGCATTGTTTGAGAAACAAACACATTATATTTTCTTCCATTACACCCAGTTGTTAAATGTGTGTGTAATTGGTTCAACTGGTGTCATTTATTAACCCAAATAGATTACTAGGATAAAAAGAAAAATATACAGGGACCATTGCACTTTCCTTGTGAACTTAGAAACAGTGTTTTCCAAATAAGCAGCCCGTTTGACTTAAAGACCATCAGAGGAACGTTTGGGAAAAGAAAGAGCTCAACTGGGACCATTCTAAGATCTCTGGCCCACAAAGCAATTAGCATCAGCTCCAAAGCAACATGGACAACATATTTAATGGTTTTTTTTTCCAGAGAAACTTTTGTGAGCGCTAGTTCACCTGGCTCATTAGATAGCGAACAAGTTATGTGTTTGCCATGACTAGCAATAATTAAAGCACAGTATGATTTGCACTACTGCACGAGAAGACAATAATGTGGCTTTCACACAGCCATTGGACACCTGCTGTTTTCCCTAAACGAACAGATGAAATTTCTATTTTTCTGAAGTATACTGTGGGCTTTAATCTCAGCTGTGGCCTCAAGATTGTACACATAGCATTAATGGGACAAAAACATTGCTGTTTGTTATGATGGTCTCACTATGTGTGCTACTTGATGTATTTTCCCCATAAATGTACCTACTGTAGAAACCAACATAACATCAAGACTGCTAAAGGAAAAGCTTTTATGAATCGACAGTAGGCAGGATCATTATTTTACTACCTCAACCAATGAAGTAGCCTGGATTAAAAAAGTATATATATACAGTAATATATGTTATTTCAAAATATTATTCCACCTAAATGATCATTATTATTATTAATTTTAGAAGTCGAAAGGTTCACTGCCAAGTTCAAATTCAACCGTTTGTTGTCAATAACCCTCTCAATAGTATAAGTGGCATTCCTTCTTCAGAAATCTTCCACAGAGCGTTTCTCCTTGGCCAAGCTTTATATAAATAAATGTAAGACAACAAGGACTCAGTCAGGGCTGAATTATTTCATCTAACAGCAACATCATAGCTAGGCTCTTTTTAAACATTTAAACCTCTAATAAAATAACAAGACATGAGCAGGGTTGTTTATTTCACAAATAGAATTCTTAAAATTGATATGCTTCTTGTTAATTGGTGGTCTATATTCAGAAAGCATGTTCTGCAGTCGATCAATGTGTCTGTGTGATAAGAAATGTTATCTTTTACTTGTAAAGGCGAGATAATAGGCACAGATAATAAATAATAGTTACATGAAACAGCATCTTGGGTGAGGTTCAAAACCTTGAGTGTGTCAACTACTCTACAATCTGAGCACCACTGTTCTTTGTTAGCACTCAGAGGGGATTAGCAAGTCCGTTAAAGGCCTTTGATCAACCAACAGGCTTAACCAAAATACTCCTCTTTCCCAGAGCTAATTATCTAGAGTGTGCTTCTAGGACAATGACAAAGCGTCAAAGCAGTCAGCTTGCCACTACAAGCTATTATTTTCTTTCACAGAAATTATCAACAAATCATTAAAATGTTGTATTATTGAGTGTTTTGCTAGATTAGTATATGTGAACGTGTGAATAAGAAACCTCTGTCTAATATACTGGAAAATAATTACAGTATGTATTAAACATAGAGTACAAAGAGGTAAAAATTAAAACTAGCAATTGAGAAACATTTTATTTGTTGTATTGCCTTAGTAACCTGGCAATGTTTAAATCTAGGTGTGATTGTAAGGTTTTAAACCTTTGAATTAATGCCTATTCAGTCTTTAGTCTTAAACTATGCTACATTGTGTTTGAAATATTCTCACAGATGGAGCCGTTAAGCCGACCTGAGTAGAATATATGGATAATATCAAAGTACAGTACTGTATGTGCGGTAGATGTCATATTTCTATGTGATTATTGGTACCAATAATCAAAGACAAACACTGTTCCTGTTTGCTTTAATACTGTGGATATTCTCCCTTAAGATCAAAATCAGAAACCCTTTAGCAATACAGAGAAGACTATGGTTCATTGGATAGTGACCCTCTGCAAAATACTTTCATCCTATGTACAATTTGTGATTAGAATTGCCTTTTATCCGAAGGCAATTTTCAGTATAGTATTTAAAATCAGACAACTTGCTCAAGTTGAGGTGGGCATGTCACCAAGGGAACCAAGTCCTTTCGTTTGGGGTTTTGCTCGAGTGTACAACCATAGTCTGTATTTCCCACACCATGTTTTAATTGTTATGGAGAAATCTGAATTGCAGTCCCACAACAGAAGAGGAGCTTGGCAGCCTTAGTGTATCACGATAGCGTAGTACACAGGATTCAGACCTGTGTGGGCAGATCCTCAATGGATTTAGAGTCTATTGCATTCACCTCTTGACCACAACTACTAAAACACACTTGTACACACTTTGATTGCCTTGCCGTACACAATGGTGGGAATGCATGTATGCTTTATCCAATTATGGGCCTTATAAACTGATTGATTTCCATTTGATATGGTTATTTCTTTGTTTTATAGCGAGTGCACAATGGGAGTACACTTGTTACTCACACAGGAGCGCACACACATTTCAAATAGTACAATGTGAAATATTATTAGTGTGTAGCCTACATCAGCATATTGTTAGGGATCTTGGTAGAATCTTGATTTTTTCCGTTGATCTGCTCACGCGCTTTCACAAACGTGCAGTTAAAATCAGCCAAGGTGCAAGTGTACTCTGAACGGGTTATCGCACTGTATGTCACGCCCGAAACACACCCATGAATAATGAAGAGGGTTAAGTGCTACCCTTTTGAAACATGCGCCTGGCGCAACAATTGTTTCCATCTGCCGTTAAACTAGCAAAAGTGGATTTGGACACGTCCTGTTAGAGAATTTCTTGATTGCCGGTTTTCTTACCAGAACATTTTAACATAACTATGGTGACCACTTTACCCTTTGTTCTAAAGTCCTTTGTGTCTCAATACTGTAACCCCCACTGCCATGTGTCTTTCATTGTTTGTAGCCTGCTGTATCCTGATTGATTACCATTTGAGACCATGATTACCATTTTACTGTCATTGTAAATTGCCACCTCAGGATTACCAGTTCAAAAGGCTCTCAGAAGCCACCCCTGTTTCTCTTCCTTATAAATCCTGTGAACTTCTCCTGTACCGTAGAAAAAGCATTCTGCAATGCATGATATGCTGTATGTGTTTTTCTCCCTGGCCAAGGTTAGTAAAAATATTAGTAAGTAAATAAGAAGTAAGACAACTGGACTAAGAACTGAATTCCTTTCTCTAACACATCCTAAATGCAGTTTGTACCTTGCTCTTTAGCCAGTGCACTTATATCGTTACAATAGGGCCCTATGCCTCTAACAGAGACAATCCAGTGCTATCCCTGAAACCCTGTTACATTGAGTTTGCCGGTGTCTATTTAAATGCAGCAGCATTGACCATGGCCGTCTAGCTGTGGTCAGTTGGGAGATGAAGCGCTGGGTCTTGACCTTCAGCCGTCTGCATGCGTGACATCATTGCTGTGGACAGGCAGGAGCGATACTTCCGTCATCTATCGCAAGAGAGGCCACCACTCACAGACGACGGACGCGCAGTTTGGCTCTAAACCTAAATCCATCTGTAATGACTGTCACACCGTCAAGTGAAGCTTGTAAGTCAATGGCAGGGAAGGTCGTCAACAGCTTTGACTTTAACGTGCACGCCTGCTTGCACAGATTGTCATCATTTGTACATGATTACCAACATGCGCGTGCTGGATAAGTCAAACCTCAAAGTCAAGCTTCAAACCTATTTCTATAGTCCGGCATTTAGCCAGCAATACTTACACCACCCCCTTAGGGACATACTGTACTGTACATGGTTGTGCATTGGACCCTTTTGTGTGCTTTTGTCCTTCTTTAATAGATGTGGCATCTATTAATATTACAACACGATATTACACGATTTCCCTGTCTGGACACTGTATGTGATATGATGTGTATATCATTCAACATATATTTGCTAATTGTTGTTGTCTTCTTGGCACCTATTGCATTCTACTGTAACAGTCCTGAAAGGGTGGATTCCTCCCTCTTTGGTCACATGGTTTCTTCCACAATGTGTTTTTTATAGACATTTTCCCTTGCTTGGTGGGAGGAACATGTAAATGGATGTCGGAAATGTGGACTTCCGCAGCCCTTTGGGACTGCAATGTAATTAAGAGGTTTATGATACATTTGACTTGACTTGATATGTGATGGAAACAGTGTTTAACAGTTTTTCCAACAGCCCGTATATAAAACAGCTGTAATGTGTATTTAATTTTAACAATTTCCACTTAGTGCACAACACAGAGATTACACTTATCTTATGTATTGCTCTACGTTTTGCCTACTGCTGTAAGATATTGCTAATGTCCCCTCAAGGCAATATATTTTAACAAGATTGTTAGACAGTCCCAACAATGCATGTGATTCAGGTATCAGAGGTTTGCTTATCTATGATGAAAGGAAATTGAAAACTAGTGGAACAAGACTTTGAGTGACAGCTTTCATTAGAACCGTTGTCAAGTGAGATGACATTTACCACTCGTGAAAGGCCTGCTTCTAGAATATTTCCTCTCAGATCAATGTCACGTTATTTTGCTATTTTCACAGCCGTTTGAATCAACAGACTCACCAAGACTCTCATTCAAATCACCAGAAAGTCAACAATAGAATTCAATAAAAAAAAGATTTTTATAAAGTAGGAGCCACAGGTGTTCTCATTTTGAAATCAATAACTGAGCAGAAAATGAATTGAGGGTTAGAAATGGATATGGGAAAACAGCGAACCTCCTTTTCATCTTCAAGCTTCTTTGTTTTGCTTTGGTGCTTGTCTGAAAGGACTATCCTTTGAAGTAATCACTTTGCAAGCAAACCCAATTATGGATCCTGCCCTGCTTTCATTAGCTTGAGGCAATGGGCACATTCAAGAGGAGGTGGTAAATGGAATAAACAGCGGCAGAGAAGAGTGGCTAGTTGGCAATGGGTGTACTGACAGATCAGTGAGACAGACAGCAGGCCAGCTACACTTAATATACTCTGTTCAAGGGAGAGGTGGTTTTGTGTGAGCACAGGCCAACCAAAACATCTTTATGTTCCCCATCTACAGTAGATTGGCGGGAAGCAACAAATATTCTGTCTGTAGTACTCGTATTGTTATTATAACCTAACTTCTTCATTAACTAAAAACGCTAATGCAATATTAAATGCAACTGTGACATCGACATTTGTTTGGACAGCTGCTTTAGACATCTGTTAACTGATTGCTGGAATAGCTAGTACCTGTAAAGTTGAAATAGACCAGAAAGGGATATTTTTGGTTATTTTACTTCACTTGTTTTCCTTGTTTATATTACCATACCTCTAGTTAATAATTTGTATGCTGGCTTACCTTGATGGTAAATAATGTACAGTAAATAGGAAAAGAATCCTCTGGCCATGAATCAGTTTTAGTTTTGACTGCAACACAACAGGCTACAACTCTTCATGGTGCACAAGGTTATGTCTCTCTTTGGGTTAACATTATAAATCACTAAAAAGTATTTGGCCATTTTCAATATTATTCTTTGTAATCTGCTCCATTAGGTTGTAATGAGCCAATATGTACACTACCCTTTTTCTGTTGTTCCTCATCCAAATGTACGGTACATACAGTACATGCTACCAGCAGAGATTTATAGACACATTAATGGTATACCTGTGTGAACCAATGAAAGTCAAATGTGATTGGAGTAAAAACAATGTTCAAGTTTGTAAGGGAGCAAGTAGCAACAGATCCCGAACATCAACATGTAGATTTTTTGGTTTACTGTAATAAAAATAATATTCACCACTGTTTTCAAAATCACTTTTTAAGGAGGAAAAAAACAATATTGCCAGATGAACATGGACACAGCCAGACATCCTATAGCTTTCTAACTAATTGCAAGCATGTGTATAACAACTATTTTCATAGCATGCTGTGACAGCTGGTTTCAATTGTGCTCCCCACTGATTCCTGATGTACCATAGCTGTCAATATCTTCATCAGAGGAATCCCTCTTAGTTGTATTCCACACACAGCATCAAGCCTCATTTCATATGATTCTGACTGAGATCTTCCAAGTAGCTCCATTGACAGGCTGCTCATTATTGTATTTACTTAGACTCTGACACATGGGGATGTGACATTCCCTGTGCTCTTGTTTCTCCACCATGCATTGTATAAATCATTCACAAGTCCTATTCCAACTGTATATGAATCACTGTCCAGCACTGAGCACTGTTTCTTAGCAACTACTGTTAGTGGTCTTTTTTTTCTCCTGCTATATTCCACAACAGTATAGTTGGCACCACACATCGTGGAATACGCGTCTCGGCAGCTCACAGTCTTTGACTATTTATGCTTAATCTCAACACAGATCACCACACATCCCTGCTGCTCTCACTTCATCAGGTCGCATCAAGCGACGTTGCCTTAGAACCTCTTGACTCCATATGCGGGGGTTGTAGACAGCAGAAAGCAAGACAACAGCTCCATGCTGCCAGGCCAAGCAGATCAAACACCTTTACCTTCTTCCATTATTCATCATCTCTACAGAGCGGGCCTTGGCTATTGGTGTCAGCAGGCATAGCAGACAACCCCCAACCAGGAGGCCTGGGGAGTCAGCCATTTCTGAGTCATTGAGCCAGTGTCTCCGATGGCGCATCTCCAGTGGATGGCAGCCTGAATCAGACAGGCAGGCGATTCAGAGGAGCTTGGAATAAGGAAATTGTTTGAGCTGTGATGTGGAAGATTTGAGATCAGTGGATTTGCCACAGGTGAAGCCATGTTGCTCATGCAGTTCCTGTAATATGATAACACATCGTCTTTGGCTTTGGTGAACATTCTGGTAGCCCCATATGGAGCCAGTGAGTAGGTGGCAAAGTGTTCAGCATTGTGTATAGTGAGGGCTCTTTTGTCTCTTACAATATATAGCAGCTATAGTTGTTACACTTAATGACTTAAACAAGGTGTTCCGCTATGGACATTCAGAACCTGGGCTTGATTGAAATCCTGACAGACAGTGCTTGTCGGGTGCATGTCCAAATGCACCCTGACAAAAAACAAGCAGCAGTTAACGGAATATTCTTCCAAGCTTCTAATCAGCAACAGCCTTGTCACACATTGAAGGCATTGACAGTCATGCACTAGGTTGATTAATACATACATAAGTGTATGTTATTTCATGTGATTGAAAGTATTGTTATTAAAATGTCCACACCCAAGCTTAGCATGTGCAGAGCACATAGGCTCACCATCCCCTCTTCCTAGTCACACACCCTTTTGTGGACTGTTGTGTTTCAGATTTGGAGATCTGGGGGCGCTATAACACAATTGTAACTTCAACTATATAATATAGAAACATATACAAAATATTTGTAAAATTAAGCATTATTGCCTTATCAAAAAGTTACAATATACTTCAGATGTCTGTAAGTAATTATTTCTAGGAAAGACTGCATTTCTACCAATATATCATGACCAAATTACCTTTTTAGCATTGTGTTGTTGATTGTGACTTGTTTCCCACTGAGCTCGCCTGCTTTTCTATCTCAACTAAGACAGGCATTTAAAACAGATATGCTGACTGAAACCACCCTGAGCACAGTAGGCTATTTCAACAGCTGCTCATATTGAGGTGACTGGATTGTGTCACTATTCCATTTCTGAAATGTAAGATGTTTAATATTCATTATTTGCATTCCAGTAGACATTGTTATATCAAAACATAACGTGACTATAAGAAACATTGGGCGTATGAGGGTGTGTTTAGGAAATATTTCAGACCTTTCTTATACAAAAGCATCTGAAACATGTATGTATTCAGACACACACATCCATACTACTGAAAACTCACACAGTGTTTATGTGAAACTCTCACTCTCATGTAGAAATATGTGAAATGCATTCACATACTGTACTGTACATATGAATCGCTCATACAGATACAGGTGGAATATACATAGGAAGTGTTCCTTTATGAAACACACGATTTGAAATTATCATTCAGGTGAAACATTCTCTTTTGTAACATTACACACTCGCATAGATGCTTCAGCATGGAACTTTGTGTGAAAAAAAAAATCTGTATCTGGAAGGCATCTCAGTACAACTGGCCAAAGTATACTGTATACTAATTAACTACCAAACGAATGCTCAGGCTATTCAAAATATATTTAATTTCTCCTCTTGCGGACATGTCTCAGAGCCTTGTGGGCGTGCCTGCTATTTCTGTATGCAAAAGACATATATATGCTTTGGAAAATATGATCTGCATATCTACATCGACTTCATGTATAAACATCACAAGCAAAATGTTCTGTGAACAGATTCATATTCACAAAAAACATTTTGATATGCCTTGAATATTAAGACTACAACTTCTAAGCTTCTCATGGGTTTCACTAGAAGGCATTTTCTGGTTGTTTAGACAGTTATGTTAGACAACATAAAATCAATCAATTTATAATACTTTTTTCTATTGGCACAAACTGTTTCCCATGTACAATGTTTGTGTAATTTAAAGGTTCTCTGGAAATAAATATTTATATGTTTAAGCCACAACATTAATATTCTATTTGTCAGCTTAGCAAGGACAGACATTTCCATATTGTCACGGTTCGCGGCCGCGCCAGCGCTGGACAACGCCGGGTTGTGGCTTCAGCACTGGACAGCGCCGCAAGCACAA
>JAODUG010044400.1:0-16561 GCA_027564795.1 Aphredoderus sayanus | reverse complement strand
GCGAGAGAGAGAGAGAGAGAGAGAGAGAGAGAGAGAGAGAGATGTAGAGTATCAACTCATATTTGAGATAACATTTGCTTAATATTGCATTTGTGTTACTTTAAAAAGTTGTCCTTGTCAGATATAAAAGTACTATTAATAAAACCAATATATTTATATTAATAAGACGCCAAACCGGTTTGTTACAGTTTTGGCTACAATTTATATGTTGCAAAATTACTTAATTTTCCTTGGCATTTGCAGAGATTGAGCACGCTACAGAGCTGTCGCTTGGAGACAGGATGCTGTGCCGCCCACAATGTCCATCCCGTGCTACAAAATAACTATTTACGTATGTGCTGTACACAGTAGTCGAAACTTCAGCAGCCTCAATAGATGTTCGCCTCATAGCCGACAGTAATAATGTCCGAGGAGAAAAATGTCCCTTCTTTTTTGGAGGACATCAAAGTAAAATACATTGGGGAAAAGGTTTCTCTCTTCCTCCGACTGCCGCCTGAAACATGGAGAAATAATATAGAAAAAGAAGAGCTTCAGACAGTTCTGAAGAACTTCTTTGAGAAGCAATACGTCCTATTTTTGTCTGTGTCATCGCAGGGTTCCGTAATTGCTTCTACAGAGGTAGGCATACGGAATTCTTGGCGCAAAATTCAATAACTTGAACTTGATTAGGCAGTAGTTGTCGCCTACCTTATGTGCGTATTATTTTGGGAGAGATAGGTAGCCTACAGTAGACGGTTCATTAACACGGATTTTGCATGTTGTAACGATTCCATTGCTTAATACAGACAACGTTGTTTTATTTTTTTATTTTTTTTTGCAACTGCGCTTATCTTCAAAAATCCTGAATGTCACATTTTTTATTTAGGGTCCTGCTGTTTCACAAAGCAGGGAGCTTATTCTGAAGAAGAAAGCTGTTACCCTCAACTCTGACAACTATAAGGACCTCCTTTTTGGCCTGTTGTCTGCTTCACCACTATCACAGATTACAGATACAGTTGAGCAGGTGATGTATGCTTCTATCTACCAGCCTCATAAGTGAGAACATTTAACCTAGAAAGAACGCATATTTGTGTTGAATATTGTCATTGCATGTTTGTGCTGTAGCTCTATGTTATGTCTTTTTCCACAAGATATGTGTGCCAATTCTGTCAAACAAGAACAATCACCAGATGTGGCCACATGTAATCACTGAAGACATTATTCGACATGCTGAGAATTTACGAAGTAAAATGGAGATTTCCCGGGGTCAGATGTTGGGGAAAACGGTCCTTCCTATTCCAGCCACTGCCACCCAGATAGGGCATGCTTACAATGCCATACAACTGTGAGGATTTACAAACACCCAATTTTGTATTTCAACTTCAAGCAGATGCAGTTTGCATTCTATGATTACATGTACTTCATATGTACAGTTCCATATGTGTTATTTTACAGGTACAGTTGCTACAACAGTGCAGTGGTCTACAAGATAGAGTCTCTTGTTATCAGCTGGACCAATCTGGTCCACAAAGTTTTGAAAGAGGATTCAGCAGAGTTAATTATGAACGACCCCAACATAGAGCTGAACTTTTGGGCCTCAAGAAAGAGCAATGTTGCAAACATATATAAGCAGGTACATTATGTTATTGAGTTGCAAGTGACATACTGTAACATTGTTTTTAGTTTTTTGCTTTTGATTTTTACAGTAACACCTCTGATGTTTGTCTCATGTGTGTTATAGCTTCAGAGTCCCATCATTCAGAAGATGGTGAAGATCTTAGAAACTGCAGAAAGCAGCTATTACCCGACAATCAATACTGTGATCGGAAATGTATTTCATGGTAATATATAGAATTGTGTTTTTCATTGACACATAGTCAATTGCTGCATGTAACGTGTGTTCCATATTAAAGCAAGGCATCTACTGTATAATCAGATCATTATTGTTTATAAAGAATGATGTGTGTGTAATGACACCTAGTTTCTCCCAAGCACTACAAGAGGCCAAGGATATTGACCTCCACCTGACCCCACTACGTGCACAACTGTCACGCCTGGAAAAGGAAGAATTCCCCAAGATGGAGCCTCTCCTCCCTGTCCTCATTCACACTGTCTCTCTTATATGGACTCACTGTCCATTGTACAGAAAGCCGGATCGTGCTGTAATGCTTCTGCAGGCCCTGTGCAGTCTGCTAATCCAGCTGGTCAGTGTTCTGCCTAGATACAGTACAGGAGAGACACATACTGTATCACTGTAACTTAAGTTTGGTTTTTTGGGCAGCCAATAGCAAATTAGTGAGTTTTTAATATGGAAATTGCAAATGAATATACCAGCAATCTAATATGTGTATAGTATTTCATTACATAGATTGTTAATGTCAGTGGAATATGTGAAAATGTCCCATTCTATCTAAGATATTAATTATAGTAAGCAGCTGTTCTTTGTTTAGGCATCGGATTACCTCTCTGTACAACAGCTACTCAGGGAAGACACAGAGGAAGGTCTTCAAAGGGTTAAGAAGGTGGTGAAGGTGTTCAGGTGTTTTGAGAAGAGTTACCAGAACCAGAAAGAGAAGTTGTCCAACCATGGCACAAGTGCACTTTGGCATTTCCAGTCTACCATGGTTTTCACACAAACTAACCAGTTCCTGGACCATGTTTTACAGATAGAGGTGAGGCTGCCGTTTCACCTGCCGTTTTACCTGCCGTTTCACCTAACATGACGTCACTTTCATGAGAATTTGCATGCAGGTTGTTTTTGTTAATGAGGCAGTGTTCTTTCAGGACTTCTTTCAAACTATACTGGACTTTCAGAAGCTGGAAATGCTGCAGTTTGGTGGACTCAGAGGCAAAATATACAGTGAGCAGGCTGCTCAGATGTATAGAGAGTTCAAAGAACTCTGCCAAGTCTTGAGGCACAATGATAGCTTGCTTGACTACAACTCTAAGGTAATATTATCTAAAAAATACATTGAGTTTCACTTCATAACTCCTGGTGATATGCCATGACCACCAGCTGCAAGATGTTGCAAATGTCTAGTTGTAACGTTTCCAAAATAACTATTAAATGAAAGGGGTGTTTTGCTCAAAAAAGAATACACCACGTAATATCCTGCTGCATCTAAATGCTAATTGTAATTGTACCATTTTTTGACACTGTCAAGGATTTCCAAAGAGACTACAAAGATTTCAAAGCAAAGATTTCAGACATTGAGTGCCGTCTTGCCACCCTCTTTTGCTTGGCGTTTGACGAATGTTCAGGTTGTGAATCAGCAATGAAGGTATAATCTGCTATAATAACCATAATGCTACAGTAGTAATATTTATTCAGAATAATAAGTAATTACATATTAGAATAAGAAAGTAATTATATGTTTCCTGCTAACTTCATCCAAACCGACGATTGGGTTTTTTCCATTAGCTATTTGCTCTTATTGGACCATTTCTGGTAAGAGGACAAATCAGGAAGATATTCAGTCCCAAACTCCTGGTCCTCAAGCGTAATTTCTTTGAAGAGTTGGACAGATGTAAACACCTGTATAATTCCCACCACAACCAGGTAGTACATATTCAAACAATATTGTTAATAGTGTGAGTTGGAGTCTCAATGTAGTGCTTCATTTGACTTGCTTTGTGTGTTTACAGTTGGAGAAAGGTGTGGATAACAACATGCCTCCAACTTCAGGAGTGATGAAGTGGACAAAAATTCTCAGAGAACAAATTCAAATGCTATGGGAGAACTTCAGACTTTTGTTTGACATGTTAGTAGAACTATTTATTATTGATGTAATGACATGCAGACACAAGTAATCACAAACATGTACTGTAATACTATAAACACCATAGATATACTTACTGGCTTGTCTCTGCTATATCCCAACCCAGGTTTTCAGGGGGAGCAGATATGGTACAGGAGTACAATTTGTACACAGAGGTGTTAAATCTCCTTGACCATTATGAGGATTTTGTGTATTTGGCTTGGTGTAAAGGTTTGGATGAGGTCTGCCAGCTCAACCTAAACCTTCCTCTCACCTCTAGGAATAGCTCATCCGGTCTGATCTCTGTCAACTTCAGTCCTAAAGTAAACATACTAATGTAACTATATGCACTTGTATTAAGAACATTTAACTGCCATCTATGTTATTTGATTTTGTTTGTTTCTGTTTTCCTGCTTCCTGCTTAGCTGACTGAAGTCTTAAAGGATGTAAAGTACATTCAGACCTTCAGCCAAGTCCACATCCCTGCAGCCGCTATAGCTTTGTTTCAGAAGGGAGACATGCTCACAAAGGTTGGAAGCAGTTATGATAATTAAAAAGCCTGTTTTCTTCCGCGGAGCGTACACAGGGATTTAACCATTCCATCTCGAAATACCATAAAATCTCTTAGTGTGAAAGGAAGTACATTCAGCAAGAGCTGCACCACTATTCTGTCTGAATTCACACCGTCTCCATACGTGTTTTCCAGTATGTGAATGGTCTGCAGGCGCTGGTTCAGCTGTACAACAGGCTGAAGCAGACCGTGCTGGAAGTTGAGCTTCCTCTCATCAGAGCTGCTCTTCTGGACATCGATGTGCAATTGGCCAGGGCAGAGGGAGACCTGACGTGGCAGGACAGGGACTGCTGGAGCTTTATCAGTGGCACCAGTGACCTTGTCCACAGGCTTGCCTGTAGAGTTCAGAGGTCAAAGGACAACTGCGAGGCTGTCCAGTTGCTCGTGAAAGGCTGGAGCAAGCACACCATGTTCCGCAGGAAGGACAACAAGAAAAGCACGCTCATACTGTTGGAAGACAGGGCAGAACGCGTTCACAAGAAGTACAGCTCCTTGCAACATGATGGAGAGTCTATCCACAAGTTCTTACAGGTCAGTGTGCCTGAATATGTATCCATTATTGTGTTAACTTCCACGTTTGGGGGAGGTTTATCTGTATCTAGTGTAAATGTCAGCAGAATCTGTGTGTATCCTCCGAATGGAATCCTTAATTTAAGTGAACAGTTATGGAGTTATAGCCCCTTGATCTTGAATCACATATTGTACAATGTATGTGATTGTATGGCACACACACATGCACATTTATGAACAACACATGTTCACACCCTCATGCATAATTACCATCTACTGTATGTGCATGCTTGCATTTCTTTCTGTAATGCACACTACCCCTTTAACCCTCGTAATGTCCTCTGGGTCAAAATGATCCAAATCACTAGCTCTTTGTGGCACTTAGAAGGCGCTAAACCTAATTCTATAGCTTACACACACATATGATGTGCACTGCTGGCATAACAAGGTGTGTGTTTGAAACCCAAGGATAACAGGAGGATTAAAGGCACAAAACAACAACATAAATACATGAAGAAATAATTAATAAATAAATAAATATACGCAGCAATTTAAAAACACACAAATCATACACAATTAGATGGCGCCGCCGTGTGGCCAAATAAGAGATTTCTGAGTACATTACGAGGGTTAATATGAAGTACAGTACTGAGGCAAAGTTAGTGAATCATTTGACCCACAAACTTGAGTCCAGATGCAAATGATCTAAATACATTCATACCGTAAAATACATTAGGAGAATATGGAACTTTATGGTGCTGACCCTGCTGGTGAAGCGTGGCAGGCCTACTTGGAGTATGTGGATGAGATGGTGGTGGAGGGGTTCTTCAACGCCATCAGCTTTTCTCTGGAGTTCTTTGTAGAGAACATGGAACAAGGGCTTTGTCGGGATCCTCTCTTTGAGGCTCACCTGGTGCTGAGCGGCTCAGAGATATCCTTTGTCCCCTCTCTGGAGCGGGACACCAGGGATGGCCTCTATGAGCTGATCGAGGGGTTGCTAGGAGATATCTTTAAGATGTCCACCAAAGTCCGCAGAGTGGCTGCTCATCTGAACACAGAGAGTTATCAGGTATTTTCTGGCCATCAGTAAGTAAATAGTAAATTGACCTTCAAATGATAGTTTGCTATGATGTCCAAACTCTATCCATCTGATTTCCAACCTTGTATCTCGTTTACTTGGTGTGTTTGCTTCTTAAATTTAATGTGATTTCACTATTTTAGGATGTGATGGATCACATGCTAAGTCTCTTGGACTTGAGGCAAGACATCGGGAATCGAGTGCAGAATGTTCTCAGCAAAGCTCTAGATTACCATAGGAGGTTTGACTCCTACAAACACCTATGGCTGAATGACAGAACTGAGCATCTGGCAAAGTTTCTTCTGTTTGGAAATGTGCTAACCGGAGCAGAGTTAGAGGTTTGTGGAGAAGATACCTTACCTGAGAGCCCTCCAACAATCGACAAGTTCAAAGAACAGGTGAATGCCTGATATTATCTCATGATTTGAGGAATGGCCTATACTCTGCATGTCATGCTAATTTAGCAAAACTTGATTTAACAGATAGATTATTATGAGGACTTGCACAATAACATTACCATGCTTGAGGACTTCAGAGTATTTGATGGATGGTTTCGTGTGGATATGAAGTCCTTGAAACTCAGCCTTCTGAACATTGTAAAGAAATGGAGTTGGCTTTTTAAGGAGCACCTCATTACATACGTCACCAAGAGGTGGGAATCCATTTTGTTTTTCATTAAAAACTGGGTGTCGACATTAATACAGTAGTAAGAAATGTATCAAGTGGAACTTGAATTGTAACTGCACCCTGCACCCTAACCCTTGTGTTTATTGAGCTGTAAACTTAATAATAGGACTGCACTGTGATAAGACGCATACATGCTGGTGTTGATATTGACAATATTCCCATTTTTATAAATATCTGGGTCTATTTTTGGTCTGAAAAGGGCTTTACACGTCATACCCATTTAAAATAACCCCAGGACCTGGCTGGTTTCCAACAGTACTTCTCGTCCGCTTATGCATCATCAAATTCAAATTTTAAAGTTAATAGTTATGGGCGTCCCCCTCTCAGCCACCCTTCTCCCCTTCGGTCAGCTCCTTTATACGCAGCATATTTCAAAGGTGTGCAATGGGTGGGGTACGGATCAGAGTTGGAGTGCAGTTACACTTTAATAACATAGCTATAGCTCTTACCTAGTGATCACTAATGTCACGTGTTAAGCTGTAGATATGTATTGTTAATTGATTCTTTTACAAATGATATCTGGTGCATCTACTACAGTATTTGCAAATATAGTGCATGCATCCTGTGTTGTCACACTAATGTTTTGCTTGTTTAAAGTCTTGATGATTTGGAGGAGTTTGTCCAAGCCAAAGTTAAAGGTTTGGGTCAACCAGTGTCTAAGGGGGACCATCATGGTTTGGTGGATGTTCTGAGTCACCTTGTAGCGATCCGTGACAGACAAACATCCACAGACAATATGTTTGGGCCACTCAAAGACACACTGGTTCTGCTGAAGCAATATGGAGAAACTGTTCCAGAGCAGGTCTACATTCAGCTGGAGGTGAGCTCGGATGGAAATGATGATGTATTATAGTACAATCCTAAAGGTGCATTCTTAAAATTGTGTTTCTGCACGGGTGTCAAAATGACCACCACAGCTCCCAGTTTATGTTTGAAACAGCTGTGTGGCTGTAGGGGGAAGGGTAGAGAATGGTGTAAGCCTATGGACGCAGTAGAGGAGTTAGTAGAGAGTGGTGTAAGTCCCTCAGAAGAGGAATGTGCTGTCAGAGCAACATTCTTGTAATGCTGATGTCAACCACAAGGGTAAATCCAGAAACAAATCAAGCATATAACAAATGTGTTATATAATACATTTGTTATAGGCATATACAATATATTTGTTATAAGGATGTTTTTGAAACCAAAACATTGAAAACATCCTTCTGTATTGTATTGTCACACAAGCATTTCAAATATTTAAAATAGAGGTGTAATTAAAGAAATAACTTTCCTTTAGGAGTTGCCTGAAAAATGGAGTGCAGTTAAGAAACTGGCGTTGGCCGTGAGAAATGAGGTGGCTCCAATGCAGAATGCTCAAGTGATGGTTGTACGAAGACAGTGTATGGAGTTTGAGGTAACAGCTCACTTTTGTTTTACTATCATACACAAGTTCAGATATTTCATTTATTTTTTACTGTTTGACTATTATCATAAATATGCTAATTATGTATTCCCTATCTAACAGGTGAAACAAAACCAGTTCCGTGAGAAATTCAGAACAGATGCACCCTTCACTTACCACGCAGTGCGCCCCTACGCATGTCTAGACAAAGTACGGGTTTATGATTTTTTGCTGAATATAGTTATTGAAACTTATACACATTTAAAATGGGAATCTGTATGTGCTTTGCTAGTACGAAAAACTTATCAGAGACTTGGAGAAAGAGAGAACTGAACTGCAGAAATCCACAAAGTTATTTGATGTTACCATTCCTGATTACCGAAACATCAAACACTGTCATCGGGAGATAATTTTGCTTAAAGAACTCTGGGACCTTATCGCATATGTACAGGTAAATATCCTGATATTTACAATGTACTTAAATATTTATTAAAGAAATTATGTTGAGCACGTTCCTGCCTTACCCCAATGTATCTGGAGTTGCTTGTCTTCACGGAGGCCATCAGTGAGTCTGAATGTTGCTATTTTAGGCTTAATTGTCCTCAATAAACCCTATTCACCTAAGCGTCCTGTTTTTATCTGTACAGAGCAGTGTGATGGACTGGACAAAGACCAAATGGAGGCAGATAAATGTAGACCAGATGGATGCAGAATTGAGAAGGTTTGCCAAGGTGAGATCACAAACAGGGTGACATCACATCGGTGTCGCTCTCTACTGCTGCTGAGGACAGATTGTGTTAACCTGCCTTCTGTTTGTGTAGGACATACGCACGCTTTACAAAGAGGCACGGGCATGGGATGTGTATTCTGGGCTAGACCTCTATGTATGGAACCTGATGACATCACTGCGGGCGGTTGGTGAGCTGCAGAACCCGGCAGTAAGAGACCGCCACTGGGTACAGCTAATAAGAATGACTAAGGTGCATAATAATGATTATAATTTCTTTTTTTTCATGTTTACATTTGTTTAAGATATACAGTACATACAGTATACCACTGACCTACAGTACTGTATAATATACACGTCTGTCTGTATATGTTTGGCTTGATCAAGCCAAAACATAGACAGACATACATACAGACAGACAGACACCCCTCCCCTACCTCAGTGATGAATGGCTGGCATTTGTATAGAAATGTTCTTGGAATGTACCATTAATACCTCCATTTCCTCTTCCTATTTGTTTTAATCTTTCACCAAAAGAGAATATGGAATTTCAAACTATTTCCTTTCATTTCCTCTAAATTTAAGGAATGATGGTGGTCGAACCCGGGACCTTTCAGCTCAGAGTCCAGTAACCCTTACCGCCTTTACAGTAGTATAGTGTAAAAAGCGTCTGCTGAATGACCTAATTGTATAGTGTTACTGCATATTAAAGATATGATAGGTTAGATCTCCATTGAACAAGGTGCTGGCATTAGAACATGGTCCTGGAGTTTGTCCTCGGATGCATTTTGGTATTCTTAATCTCATTTTATCATCGGCGTAAAGATTTTGTGTTCGTTCTTGACGAATGACAAAACAAACTGTTCTAGGTAATGGACTCACTCAGACTTTTGGACCCTAGAGTATTTATACAGTGTATTGTGACCTTTGTCTTATGGGAGGATAATACCATTTCTTTAGATCAACTTTACCATGAATGATAGCAGCACGCTGGAAGACCTGCTGCACCTACAGCTCCATTTGTTTGAAGAGGATGTTCACAACATAGTGGATAAGGCTGTTAAAGAAATGGCCATAGAGAAGGTTTGGCTTTATTTATGGTTATAGCTCATGTCATCCCATTGAAACTGTTCCAGTTCTCCCTGCACATCCTACAATGCAATACACACCACACATCATTTCTGGTTAGGTCAAGATAAAGGAAGCAGTGCCACTTCTATGCCAGTTAACCCTGCTTGCTAGTGTTTTCTCACCGCAAAGGACAGCTTACTGCACTGATTAATTTGAATAGATTTATTTGTCTCAAACTGTTCATTCTTACACACTGCCGCCCTTGCACAATGTGTCCTCTTAATGGTTCGATGGACATCTGTGAGTAAACAAATGGTGTCTCTGACAATGCTAATAATTCATACATGGTCCATTTGACTGACATCTGAAACTTTGGAGTGCCAGATTATGAACAGATTGAAGTATTCTTGGCCTGTGATCCCAGGGAAAAGTGTATGCAGTATGTTTCTCAGTAAATAAGTGACTCACAGATTCAGTCTACAGTATATCACTAACTGCTTTTGATGCCATCTGAATTGCATTTCAGGTTATATCAGAGATAAATCAAACATGGGCAGCAATGGAGTTTTCATACGAGGATTACCATGCATCTGTGCCCCTACTGAAATGTGACCAGGACCTTATTGAAACTCTTGAGGATCACCAGGTAAATCTGTAATAATACAATATGCACATTCAAACCTGTATTTATCAGATTTCAACTACAATTCCCTGAATGTTTGTGCTGCTGAGGACCTATTTCTCATGCCGTTCCTCTGTGAGAAAGGACAGTGTTTAGGTTAGTGTTAAACCTGCTGACACGGTGTTGAATGGAGCCGGCCAGTTCAACTGTCTAACAGCATAGCTGAGAGCAGAGGACCCTATTGAGTCCTGTTAATTTATGGCTAGTGGTCATTGTTCCAGTTAGATGCTCTTTGTATGCATACCCCTCATGTGCTGGGAGTGGGGGGTTTACAGACAGCAATTAGAAATCTTGCCGCTTTACTTTCTCTGTCTTTGTGTAAACACAATGTCTCTCTTCCCCTGGCTTTTTGTAGGATCTCCATGGAACAGCAAGCTGTTAAAGACATAAAAAGTGAACAAGCATGGAGCTAATGCTGATGTCTATGTTTCAAAGAGCCATAATCTCGGTCAAATTATTCAATAGCTGTGTTTGTGTTTAACTCATGGACTAGTACTTTAAGTGCAACATGTTTGATCCATGACCTTTCATTGAAGGAGAATCGACAGCTATGACCTTCAATATATAATCGTGTTTTAGTAACAAACATACAAATAACCTGTACACAGATGTTATCAAAGTTAAAAAGTAAAACAATGCAAACAACAACATAATAATAACATCATTTCAAAATCTTGACCCATGCACAATTCATATCTCACGACCCTTGAGAGTGTGCGCCCCCACATGGAGAACTGCTGTACTGTCTGCCTGAGACTCAGTGGCCTTTTGTTGCAGGTCCAGCTCCAGGCCATCAGTCAGAGCAAGCATGTGGACCACTTCCTGTCCCGGGTGCTGCAGCTCCAGAAGCAGCTGACGGTGTGCGACGGGGTGCTGACGGCATGGATGGAGGTCCAGAGGGCCTGGGTCCACCTGGAGAGCGTCTTCGTGGGCTGCGACGACATCTTCCATCAGCTGCCCGCAGACACGAGCAGATTCCTGGCCATAGACGCTGACTTTCAGGTCCCTGATGTTCACCACGTTCGTAGACTACAGATGAAGGAGCTTTTATGAGTATTGGCATGAGACTCTGATTATTGGCATATTTGTTTGCATGTTAATATAATATATACATCTGTCAGTCAGATTATATAATAAGGTTTATACCACTCTCTTCTTCACTCAGTTAATTCCAATTGAGGTGGTTTATATGAGGCATTTGTATGCTGATAGGGCTGTTATTTTAATAGTTAGTGAAATAAAAAGCTCACTGTGGCTATTGGTCGTGGACACCATTCTCTGGTTGTTACTTTACAGGAGTTAATGATGGACAGTGCCAAGATTAAAAATGTCATAGAAGCCACCAACAAGCCCAGCCTGTACGAGAAGCTGGAAGATCTGCAAAAGAGGTACATCCCAATATTGTATTTAATATCTTAAATACAATATATTCCCTCCACACATTCACACACACACACACACACACACACACAGACACATACACACACACACACACGCTCTCTACGTGTTTACAGACTGGCGTTGTGCGAGAAAGCCCTAGCTGAATACCTTGAGAGGAAGAGATTCGCTTTTCCACGCTTCTACTTTGTCTCATCAGCAGACCTGCTGGACATTCTGTCAAAGGGCAGCCGCCCCAGAGAGGTTCGTCTGCCGTAAACGCTTTAAAGGTGGAGTCAGCAAATGTAAGATAATACACGTTTTGTCAAATTCGGCTAATATCTCCTCGCTAGCTGTTAGCACTCTGTGCGTGCTGAAAATATACTCTGGTGTTTCTACACAGCCCTGAAATGGGAACACAAACAAAGTGGTGCAGACAGCACCACACAACAATATCCCAGCCCTGGTAATGTGTGTCCAATTTTTGGGGGCGGAGCATCTGAGGGAGCACCCTATATGGCATTGAAGGAAGAGGTGTTATTGTTTTCAGCAATCTTTCTCCAGGATACAGTAGCTGACTCCACCTTTAATTGGCTTTTAATTGGATCTGATTTCAATAAAAAGTGCTTAAATAAAGAGAGACGTAATGTCTTTTATTTCACAGGTTACATGCCACCTCTCAAAGCTGTTTGACAACATGTCAGATCTTCAGTTCTTTGAAGACGAAGAGACGGCTGCTTCTAAAGTTGCAGTGGGAATGTACAGCAAAGAGAGGGAATATGTCCAGTTCCAGAAGCCCTGTAACTGTGATGGACCGGTATGGCATCAGACTCCATATCTAAACCTCAGGAATATCTAGGATCTGCTAACCATGCCAGATCACTTAGACGTTAGATGTTAGGTCTAACGCTCTAGGTCTAAGAGAATTACGGTGAATGATTCAATTGTGTGCGATGACGTTAAACTGCGAGTGTGCTCTGTAAAAACGTGAGAAGATTAACCTCCAACACACTGTTGGAGTTACCTAACTGTATTTGAAGGCTTTGTTGACTATGCTTTTAGTCATTTAGCACATGCTATTGTTGAAAGATAACTTTTGTTTGTGTTTAGGTAAATGGCTAAAATCAAAACGGTCTCTACTTCTAAAATAAATAAAATTGCAGCCAGTGATGAGTGTGCCTTCCTCTAGGTGGAGCTGTGGCTGGCCCGTCTGGAGGACACGATGAGGGGGTGCATCAGGGGCCACCTGGCGGAGGCCGTGTCCACTTATGAAGAGAAGCCCAGGGAGCAGTGGGCTCTGGACGTCCCCGCCCAGGTGGCTCTCACCGGCTCTCAGGTCTGGTGGACCAACGACATGGTGCTGGCGTTTGCCCGGCTGGAGGAAGGCTTTGAGTCTGCACTCAGAGATTACAATAAGAAGCAGGTACCTGGAAGTGCATGATTTCCCTACATTTCAGTATTGAGCTTTGCCTTTAAATGCCACTTTCCATAATACATTGGCTCACAAGACATGAACCATGACTATTCTTGTCTACCTTAAATAATTCCAAATAATTCTAGCATAATATTTCTATATTTTTATAATTCATGACTAGATAAAGCCTGCCAACAAACGCCTACCAAGAAAATGAGTCTTTAGATGTTATTTTCTTTCTGTGAAATATTCTGTGACATTATCACGCTGTAGTAATACTGTGTGTACTGTATAGTACACACAGTATTACTACAGCGTGGTAATGTCATAGGACTGAGTGAGCAATACTGTAGTGTGGAAGATTAAGTGTTGAGAAACACTATTGTGTATTTATAGACTCTCCCAAGGTCTTACAGTAAGCGATATACTTAAACTCCAAACAAAAACTGCCGGGCAGGAAAAAATAAAAAGCGTTTTGACACACCGTGTCAAATTGGAGACATTTAAAATTGTAGGAATCAATCACAAGTCAAGGCAGCCTGGACCTAGTTATTATTTTTACTCAAGTATCCCATAGAGGTACAGTATATAATATTGTGCAGCTGGAGTGGAGGTGGGGACAGCTGTCAGACAATGGACACCTGTCCTATTATCTCAATCTGGAGCCGGCCACCTGAGCTAAGGGTTTGTGGAGCTGCGTTGTTGGTGCGACAGTTCCTGTTGCCGTATTATCGCTGCTGTCAGTTTCATCTGCACTACTTAAGGGTAGCCCGTCCTTGGCCACCGTTTGAATAATCTCTGCCTCTCCCTTCAGCTCAGTGTGCCGCGCTGATTGGATCTGCTGTCATCCCGGAACAGTGGCCTGTGATAAATGCAGGCGGCCTGGTGGTGTTTTAGTCAAAATAGTATTTAAGACAACGTCTCATTTTCTTTACTGTTATAAGAGCCAGAACACTTATGCGCATGGTATTGCATTGCTCCCCAACTGCTTTGTCTAAATTACCTTGCTGTTTCAAAGCTATAGAGTATACTGTATACAGGTACTTATAAATCAATATTAAAATAAATAAATACATATAAATAATGAATGTATTGCTGGTAGAGAAATCTTTCCCATACTAATCAAATGGTATACTTTAGAATAATTAAGTATATATGCCAGGGGCTAGACGTATAGGCCTACAGGCCTACAGGCCCTGTACATGTGATTCTGTGTCATTTGTTCAGGTCCGTTTTTAAAAGCGTTCTTCCCCGTCTTCAGATTGCGCAGCTCAATTCGTTGACCAGCATGCTGCTGGGGGAGCTGAGTTCAGGAGACAGACAAAAGATCATGACGATGTGTACCATCGACGTCCATGCCAGAGACGTAGTCGCCGGCCTTGTCACGCAAAAGGTTCGCGAAGTCTCCGTTTTCCCCAAATGCGTATTGCTATATACACATAAGCCCACACAATAGAAAAAGATGCAATGATGGTTTTGTTGTAATCCGTCACACTTTCTGTATTGCAGTAGAATGTTTTAGCATGAGAGGTTGCATCCTTTAAATTCAGTTAATTTTTATAATTATAGGTGAACAGCTCCCAGTCGTTCCAGTGGCTCTGTCAGCTGCGACACCGCTGGGACGAGCAGCAGAGCCACTGCTTTGTCAACATCTGTGATGCCCAGTTCCTCTACTCTTACGAGTACCTGGGAAACACAGCACGCCTTGTCATTACCCCACTCACAGACCGGTAAAGAGCATGTACGCACATATGGGTGAACGGTTGGGGTGTCCAGCGTTGGAAAACGCTGTATTCATGTTCCTCTGTATGTAAACGCAATTAATATAGCATTTTCACAGACACAAGTCACACAGTGCTTCACACAGTAACAGTAATGACAATACACAATGCATAACAGATAAACGCAGTACACAGTCAAATATGTAATATTCACTAAAATACACATTCATAAGACAGTAAAGAAATGTAGGTGTGCAGACAAATAGCAAAGAGATCCCCCAAATAATGGTTTTAGCAAGTGTGTGTTTAGCTGCTTTTTAAAGGAGTCAACAGAAACAGCAAACCTTAAAAATGTGGGCAGAGCATTCCAGTTTAAGTGCCACGGCCTCAAAAGCTGGATTACCCTGGGTGTTTAGACGAGCGCATGGAACAGACAGCGCATTTGAATGGTTTTGACCTGAAAGAGCGAGCTGGACCGCAGTAGACCTGCTGTGTGTATGTCCTGTGGGAACGTTCAGGTGCTACATCACCCTGACCCAGTCTCTCCACCTGACCATGAGCGGAGCGCCGGCTGGCCCCGCCGGAACAGGGAAGACGGAGACCGTGAAGGACCTTGGCAGAGCGCTGGGCATCATGGTGTACGTCTTCAACTGCTCTGAGCAGATGGACTACAAGGTCGGCTAGATACAAAATGTCTGGGTTTTGAGATTAGCTACACTTTACTTTCATGTGTGGACATTAAAGGTGCACACATTAGCATTAATATAACAGCAAAGAAATATTTTCTTTGGAAAGATATACAGTAGCGGAATTAATGTGTCTTGAGTAGAGAATGACATTACACTCCCTGTGTGTGTGTTGTAATCCGAGCTCCTCTGTCCTTTGTTTTCATATCCAGGCCTATTGCGTATTTATGTTAGTGCATCTGTGTGTGTCTGTGTGTGTGGCCCACAAAGCATTTGTTTTGGTTTGAGATGCTAGTGCTGTATTGTAAGAAAATCATATAGATTCACTTTAATGTATGTGTTTCTGTTTGTATGTGTGTGTGTTTGTTTGTGTGTGTGTGTGTGTGCATGTGCGCTTTGTCCAATAACATTTTGCCACTAATAATTTTCATTGCTGACACTGGTGTGAGAATGCTCAGATATTCTGCCTATCTACATATTTAGCACATTCAGTACAGTACACCACATATAGAATTATCTTCAAAAAACACCACATTTACTAAGTATATTTACTCTCTATTTCAATTAACAATATACTTATCTATCATATTTAGTCAATTGGAAACATCTACAAGGGTTTAGCCCAGACCGGAGCATGGGGCTGTTTTGACGAGTTCAATCGTATTGCTGTGGACGTTCTGTCGGTGGTTGCAGTGCAGGTGAAAACTATACAGGACGCCATCCGCAGTAAGAAGAAGCGGTAAGGGAACTACTTGCCGTGTTTACATATCCAGTTGTTCTTTACAAAGCATTAACCCTCATGATGTATTCTGGGTCAAACTGACCCAAATCACTAGCTCTTTGTGGCAGATAGAAGGTGTTAAACCTAATTCTACATCATACACACATATGATGTGCACTGCTGGCACAACAAGGTGTG
>JAODUG010044389.1:644-16565 GCA_027564795.1 Aphredoderus sayanus | reverse complement strand
TGACAAACAATTCACCATGCATGTCTGTCTGTGTGTGTGTGTGTGTGTGTGTGTGTGTCTGTGTGTGTGTGTGTGTCCCAGCTTAACACACACCCTAGCAGGCCTTGTAAAAGGCATCAACTTCACAGCTGAAAAGCAGCCGAGGGACTATTGTCAGCAAGCTGCCGTATCACTTTCCCTTACAAAGAGGACAGATATGCTCAGTCAAGGACACACACACACACACACACACACACACACACAGCTGAATGGTGGTGAGGTGTGAATGCTCCTTTCCCTGCTGCCAGTGAGAGCAGCGGCAGAGGCTGCTGTCTAATTTGTGAGGCAGGTGAAAGGAAGGGCTTCGGGTTAAGTGCATTGCAAAAGCAGGCTGCTAATAGAATGGGACATTTCTAATTCACCAGATATCCCTGCCTGGTCAAGAGAACTGAACCACACGCCTCTAGGCCTTCGCAATTTTACTGCCTTTCTGCCGATCTGACACCCAAGATCAGCTCTGTGCGTGCGCGTACCTGCACAACTCTCAGTACCACCAGTTGAATAGTCCCTCTTAGGTTGCCTTCCTGGGACATGGACCGGCGGAGTGTCTCCATGGCAACGTGGTTGGAGCGGCCCAACAGCGACTCCCCATTCACCGCCACCAGCTGGTCGTTAACACACAGGCGTCCATCCTGTACAGGGCGTATAAACACACAGCTGTAACAGGGTGCACGTGCCTATAGAGGTCAACGGCTGGATATACAATTATTATTGCATTAGTATTATTTAAATTATTAAATGAACATGAAACGCTAAACTGGAATATGCTTTTATGCTTTGGCAAATACAAGTATCCGACTTGATGTGACAATAAAGAATTCTGCTAAGAAATTAGCACGGAGACAATCAAATTAAATAATTGCAAACTTGGCTGACATCTTTCAACAGAAGCAGGGTGTTTAATTGGGTATGGCTCCATAAAACAGAATTCCATGAAGGGTTCTTTGCCAGAACAGGATATGCATCTTTGAAAAAGTGACACTAGGATAAGACAGATGCACACATCATAAAAAAAAACAATACGACCCATTTTCTTGAACTACCGTGTAAAGCACTGGATTACCCATCATTACATTGAATGCACATGTAGCACGGTGTCTGAGTAGTTTGACTATTGCCTAACAAAAAGACCGACAGGAAAATTAAATAGACACCACCCACAAAAACTGGAGCCTGTGCTCTATGTGCTTTCTACAATCATGATCCTCTTGCATTACATTTCACTTTGATTTCAAGTAAAACACTGAATTGTTCAGAAATGTTCATGGGATGGTTTCAAATGCTTATGAACTCACATACTGACCGGGGACTTACCCCCGATTTCCACCGTCCAATATTTGACAGAGCACTGGGGGCTTCTGAATGCAGTCAACGGCCAATCAGACAGAACTCAGAATTTCTATTCTGAGGTTTTGTTTGTTGCTATGGAAACTCCGCAAAACACAACAAGATGCCCCACTTTGGACACGCTGCCGGTGGGGTATGATGCCGTGGAGAGGACGGGGCAAAATCGACGGAACAGATCCGCTCCTGGTGGAAATCAGGCTTTACACCACTTTAAAGGCTTCATTCTATTCATTTCCAACCTTTTTTCTCCCCTTTAGCACGCCCTAACATGATTGGCTATTTGACTGGGAGAGGGAGGGTAGGTCAGAGACTATAGGTTAGGATTAAATAAACTATGTCAGACATGAGGCCACATCTGACAGGCAGGAATTGTGGCTAAAACCTTGCTAAGTAAAAAAACCTTGAATTCTAAGAAAAGAACATCTATCTTTAATGTCTTAATCACCTTGTACGCAGCCCCTCCGTGTATGATGGACTTGATAAAGATGCCCAGGTCCTCCCCTGTCTCTCTGGCCTTGTTCCCCTTAAGGCTGACGCCCAGCCCTGCCGAGCCTGTGTCGTTGAGAGGGACCTCAAACATCAACTGCTCCTTCCCATCATGCGCCACGGCGGCTGTCCTGCGAGACACCTCCGGCTTCTGGGGGTGGGGGGCACACAGATGAGCGGCAGGAGAGGAGAAGAGATAAAGAGGCCAGGGGCAGAGGATTGAGAAGAGCCAGAGAGGGGGAGAGAGAGAGCAGGTCAGATTATTTGGCTATAATAAAGCTGGAAAAGCCTAGCTGAAAGCCTTTATTTCCTCCTCCTTTCCATTTGAGAGAAGCTTTTTTCCACTCTAAAAGTGAAATCTCCAACCGGTGTGCACCTCGTGGTCGTGCAGCACTGCTACCACAGTATATTTTCATGGAGAGGGGGGAATAAAATAATAAACTCTCCAAAAAGCCATTTGGTCTGGCTGCATTCATATTCCATCTCTCCTGCTACAATATCAATATAATGGCCTCCGCATTTTGGAAAGGTAATTGGTGAGTGCAGTGAAAACCGCAAAGACGAACAGAGAGGGGGAGAGAGAGAGAAGTGTGTGTGTGTGCGTGTGTGGTGGTGGAAGGGGGGGGGGGGGGCAGGATGAAATGTATGTTATTAAACCCGGAAGATGGTGAAAGACAGCATCCTTTGTCGCCATGGAAACGAGGAGGTAATGAGTCCCTGTTGAAAGAAAAGATCATTGAAAGAAAGTGTGGTGGGGGGAGGGGGGGGGTGGTGGTGTGTGACAGAGATGACAGCACACATTTGGTGTCTGAAGCATACCAGGACTGACAGTGCCTTCTGGTCTATATCATATCTGTCTAATAGGTTCAGCAGTAATGTGTACAATCTAATAATGCATGGATAGTTTCTTTAAATACTGAACGTTTGTGCTTGTGTACTTCTATACAGTACAGTACACACACCATACTGAATGATGCGCGTGTGTGTATGTCCTCGCAGATCCAGTACCAGCTGTGTACCTCTATGCATTCTGAATTAGGGTTTAAATGTGACGCAGGAAATCCGAGTGTGTGTGAGAGAGAAGTGTGTGAGTGTGTTTGCGTGGGTCAGCAGTGTCAGGTTTAGACAGCGTTCGTCTGCGGGGATTGTAGGTTTAACAGAGCTAAGCCGACACAAAGTCTTCTACTCTGCAGAAAAGCATTTCCCCCTGCTGGAAAAAGCCAGGCTGTCATTCTGACTGTCCAGGCAAGATAGGAAAAACTCCGACCTTGGAAACAACTTCAAAACGCCCAGGAGAGAAAGGCTAACCCGGTTTACATAATTAAGCTCAAAATTCATTGGATTTGGAAGTAATGTCCAACATAATGCTAATGATTTGGCTACATTCCTGTATCTTTCTAACCAGGACTCACCTCAGTGTTTACTCAATTAAAAGCCCACAGAGATTTGCTCAGAAAGTCCTGTTAGAATATCATTTACAGGGGAACATGCATGTAAAAAGCCACGTATTTCACCGGCATCAGGTGAACTGATCTAGTGACAGGTCACTAGAATTACGAATTAGACATAACATGTCAATTATTTTTTTAACTGACCTGTTGTTGTTTTTTTTGTAGATGAAAAAAAGAACAACTTCAATCAATAATCATGTGCATACAAGAATATGTACTGTCATGATAATACAGTTAATTGTTCTAAGTGATAAAAACAAGCTCATGTACAGTATTAGTGTATCCCAAGGCTGTAGCCATGGAGTCAACACTGGGGGGGACAAAGTCTGTTTTTATAGTGTATTTATGTTGTATATAAAAATAATTTGGGTGACATTTTGAGAATAGCTGAATATTTGGGGGGGGGGGGGGTAATATATATATATTATGATAACAGCTTTGTACTCTATCAAACTCACTATCAAACCTCCGTCATAATAGAAGAAACAGTTTTGCTCATTGAACGTAAAAATGGGTCGCAACTGTGATGAATATAGGGAGGGACGTGCTATAAAACGTACTTATTTTGTGCTGTCTCTGGTGTCAGGGTCATGGGTCATGGATCAGTGTGTATCACAATGCAAGTCAATGTATCAAAATGAACTAGGGGAGAGAGAGACGGCATGCAGAAAGAGTACAGTTTAGGGAGGAGATCTTACCCCCCTGGAAACACACAGTACAAACACACATGCACCACAACACAAAATACATTCTTCTCATACACTTAAAGAGAAAGAGGGAGAATTTAAATGACAGGAAGAAAGAAATGCAGAGCTGAAAATACATGTCTTGTGTTTGAAAAGTAGTGAAAAAAAAGTTCAATATAACCGTGTGTGTGTGTGTGTAAGAGAGAGAGAGAGAGAGAGAGAGAGAGAGAGAGCGAGAGAGAGAGAAAGAGAGCAGAGCATCTGGCACTAGAGAGAACACTTCCTGTTGTGTGTGAACATTTCCTGTTGTGTGTGTGTAGGTGTGTATAGAGGCCTATTCTAAAAATGTATTACACAAAGTGCAAAAAACAGTAAGCAGCATTGGTAATGAATTGTATGTACATACATGTGCTCATACTGTATGTGGGCACACAATCATAACCACGCTCACACACACACTATGCCCCAGAGCCAAACTTGATCATGATGGCAGTATTTTAACTCATGAAAATAACAGCCCTGCTGTTGACCATTAAGCCAAGCCTCGACCACCACTTTCCTGAGCAGAGGGTTAGCCCCCCTCCCTATGGTCTGTGTAACCACTCTGCTGGGAGCGTGTGGACCACAAACCACAACCTCCATGAAAGAGAGAGATTTACCATCCCACAGAGAGAGGGGGGGTCGCACACTACATTTCTATGCATACAATACTGTATGTGTGTATGTGTGTATGTGGGTATATATATATATATATATATATATATATAAAATCACGCATTTTATAATGTGCCAAAAGTTGTAATGTCTCATACTGAAATACTTGCTAGGTAAATTAAAATAAATATTCCAGTAAGTGTTGTTTATTTGACAACATTCACGGTCCACAAACATTCCCATAACGTATGTTCTACAGTACATATGACCACCATGTGTCATAAACAAAACACCCGCTGCGACACATGCCGTATACTCTACTAAATGTATTATATGAATTGCATGTGACTCATATTGGCCATTCACACAGATTAACTTGGAAATGCTCCATTAAGAATAAAAGTAACTCACAAAATGTCAAAACAAAATGCGGGGTGTGAAAGTATTATATTTATATACCATATAAGTCCATGCCAATAGGTGTTTCTAATGGGAAGGAAGCAGACCACATTGTATGTTTTAACGTTGTGTTGAAACGTATTGGAAAGAGATGAAAACTAGTAATAGTGTAAAATAAACACATTGTGATTTGAAGTATTTGTAAAGAGTGATATTGTGCATTCACGGAGTGTGACAGGCATTTTTATTAGATGCTGTAAAATATGCGCTTCCTTGCTCTGTGACCAACCTATCGGACACAAGAAATTAAGCACTTATTTAAAGGGTTTAAGAGTGTCAATGAGTTTGACCATGCTTGGGAAAAAGGCTTTTCTCGATATAAATGACAAACCAAATGAACGTATACAAAATATAGTTATATTTGGAATAACGGCAACACACTGGGACTCACAGACAGCAGACAGACAGACAGACAGAGACAGAGAGATGGGGGTATGCAACCCATAACAGTCATTAGTGTGTCTTTAACTACTATGGACATGACCATATAGCTGTTCAGAATCGGTGACTGGGGAATGGAATGGAGAAATTTCCAGAGAACATCGGGGGGTAACTTCCATGAAACGTGTTCCTTGTGGGATAAAATGGGTCGTTTTGTGCACAGACATATAACTATTGGCGGATTTATAGGGCTTTTTGTCTCAATAGGCCTCAATATGGCACTGACACAGTAGAATTAGAGGCTCCATTGTGCATAACACTGTACCATAACCTCAAGACTTACATTTCTATAGCTGTAATTTTCCTTACAAGTGTCCATTAAGTAGCATAAAAAATAGCGTATGAAGCAGACAGATTGTAGGACGAATGAATACCTGACGTATATAATTGTTGGCGTTATGTACAGACAAGGTTCCCTTGTTGGTTTAATGAACAAAAACATCCCATTTGGTTGATTTATGAACAGATCGATCCCTGACATTTGTAGTGGAGCGCGGACACGGCAGCTCTATTAACCTATGTCAATCACGCCGTCACGGCACGTCAAGACAAGTAATACGATATCTGTCTGTCTCTTGGCCCACGCAGGCAGAGACAGACAGGAAGAGACTGTCAGCTCTTTGCCGGTGAGCAGTGGAAACTCGACCATTTTCTCAGTGTGCGGCACACACGGGATTACATGCCTGCCATAAAAAAAAATAAAAAAGCTACATCACTTTACCTGACCTCTCTTGTTCCGCCTAATGCAGTTGTACCGTAGCTATCTCCCTGCCTGTCGGGAACAGCATATGAAAGCCCAGCACTCCCCTGTTACATCACAACAGCCCGCCACCGGTGGTTCGGGAACCCTGCTCGGTGTGCAAGCGTGTTGTAGTCCAGCTGGGGAAGGCTTTAAAACACAGCAGAAACTACAAAGATAATAAAGCTTTGATAAACACCAGAGTCAGAGAGAGAGAGAGAGAGAGAGAGAGAAGGGATGGGGGAGAGAGAGAGAGAGAGAGAGAGAGAGAGAGAGAGAGAGAGAGAGAGAGAGAGAGAGATGATACCCTTCTTGTCTGCTCTCCACTGGGATGATGGCAGCTCCTGCAGAGACAAGCTGCCAAGGAGAGAGTGTGTGTGTGTGTGTACATGGAGGGGTCTCTTTGGGTGTAACAGATGGGGGGATCCACTGTAGTGATTCTGTGAGGTCACATTGGCGATGGTATGATTGAGTCGTAATAGAAAGACGCACACGCACGCACAGAGCGCCTGCCTTAGTGATGGATGAGGGATAATTGGAACAGGGAACCTGTTCAATAAAGTTGTTTCTTTTTTAATGCGTTCTGTTGCCAGCTGCCAACTGTTTACTGATCAATTTAGTGTGTGTGAGAGATATATATAGATAGATAGATAGAGATAGAGAGAGAGAGAGAGAGAGACAGAGAGAGAAGCATCTGGCCCTAGAGAGAACACTTCCTGTTACACAAATGAAATCAAAATTCTCTCTCGCTCCTCATTGCACACACACACACACACACACACGCACGCTCTCACCCTGAGAGATATTGCTCTTCTCTAAAGTCTACCTCAGCAGCTAGCTATGGCGAGTGAGAAATAAAGAGAATAGCAGAGAGACAAAGAGAGAGGGTGTGAAATGTTCTGGAAGCAGAAAACTACCATTTTTGTCTGTTTGGAATGTTAGCTTGCGTCGCCTCAGACAACCAGCACAGCAGGTGTGCGGTTGTCGGTGCGCAGTCAAAGTGAGTGCGACAGTGACTTTATGTGAGCATGCTTTGTGTACATAACGCACAAAGCCAATGCATGAGGTGTGTGTATGCTAGGTATACCGGGTGCCGCTGCGTGTGTGGGTGTGTGTACATGCCTGGTGTAAGACATGAGCGTGGTATGCGCGCATACACGTGACAAGAGATGGTGCAGCATCGTTGTTCTACAGCGAGCACAGACATTAAGCAGACAACGCCAGATGGCAGGCTAAAATGAGAGAAGGGAGAGAGGGGGAGGAGAAGATGGACGAGGTTCTTCCATCATTTCATCAACATCACCGTCCGTCTGTTTCCTCTTGGTGTGCGGAAAACATTAGGCACACAACGGAAACTTTTCTCATATAGGAGGCCGTGGCGAGGTTCGCTCCGGCTTAACTTAATTTCACCTTCAACGCTTCCCTGAAATGTGTCTGCCCGAGCAGCTTATATTATTGTGAAGAGACAGGTGGCACACCAGCAAAAATAGCCACCAGTTTTGTTCACGCGCTAACTCAGGGAACCGTAACAGAAGAAAACTGGTCTCTGTAACCTACTGAAGTGCGAGTGTACAGTATGTGTGCTGGGTTATCAATCAGCAAAGTGCAAAAGGTCCTGTGTCAGTGATATACTTTCCTGTTTGGAGAAGGCATTGTCGTCTTCCACATCCAACCCTCTACTGTTTACTATACACCTGTTTCTTGTATTTGTTCTGGTAGAGTATATTGTCTGGCTACTGCAGGGTGACCAGACAATAAAGCAGAGCAAGGAACAAATATAAAATGTACTGTAGGCTATAGAATTATAGCTGCAGTGAGTTTGAATACTGTTTTTATGCAAAATACAGAGACTAATGAACTGCCTGTTGAGCAAACTCAACTATTAGGTTGTGCTGTAGCTAATAAGAGCGGAAGCTCCAGGGCCTAAAGGTTGTCAGAGAGCTCAACAGATAAATAAACAGTCTGTCAGCACAACAGTTAGACTGTAGAAACACTGATACATACTGTGTTAATGAGTTATTACATACAGTTTCCTGTGTAGCTAACTGTATCTGCCATTGTTACCTCTCATGTGGCTTGGCTCTGTCAATCATATTTTCGACCTCACAACATATGATCCCTGAACAAAGAACAGCACCGGTATGTAAGTGAAGCATGTTATATCAAATCAGATGTTTTGCCATTCATTATCAAGCAGGCTTTTTCAGTATACAGGGCAGCTGTCAATTAGAATGGTGCAAAACAAGAACATTATTGTTGAATGTTCACTATGACACTATGAATACAGTAAAAACCTGCCATAAACCCTGTAGCTTGGGTTCTGTATGGAACTGAAGGGAACAGAATCAAAGTTGGGACATTACTTTTGAAAATAGTCAGCATTTTTTCTAAGCTTTTCTACAACAAACCTCTGCCACTGAGGTACTGCCTATCTTTATACTGAACGGAAATGAGAGAATAGAAAAATACAGGATGTAAAGTTATATTAAGTCTATGCATAAACTCAACAGTATTGTTCATCAGGATCCCCTATTGTTTTAAATACAACACCACTTGGGTATTCAGCCCTTTGAAGTGAGTGCACACAAAGGATGGGAATATAAAACACATTGCCCTAATTAAATAAATGTGTGTGTGAGGCTTGCACATATACAAGTGTCCTTGAAGCAATCTGTGACACGGACACAGGACAACAGAACAATGATACCGGTGGAGTACAGTGTGTGGTGTTTGTGTATTCCCACTACAATATTCTACTGGTTGGAAGAAATGTTTCTGTGTGGCTGGGCAGTTGTGTTTTCACACGGTATACATGCTATTGCATTTCATTGTATTACAGTCAAAGCTACATAGATAATTGCATACAAACAAAATAAACTGATTTCAATTGGCATAAACTAAATTTAGCATTCAAGTAATGGCTTTATCCAGGTTTTGGCAATAGCCTTGGAATTAGTGGACGGGGCCAGAGGAGAGGAAGAACACACAGGAAATAGGAAGACAGCTGGAAGTGGAAGACAAGCTACGACCCTGAACGTATCCAGACAAAAAAAGGCCCCGATAACCCAGCAGCCTTGGTCTTTAAAGGTGGAAAAGCTGCCACAACTAAAGGCGCACATATACTTACAAAGCTTCAGCACAGGACATTATTTCCTGTCCAGAGTTTCCTATGGAGCTGAGGGCTGTTTGCATTTGTGTGTGCATGCCAGGGTGTGTTTCTTCCTGGTAGCCGTTGAGGCCAAATAAACATAAACGGATGGGAAGAGCAAGACGGGAGACAGACATAGATAAAGGGAGATAAAACACAGACAAATGTAAGTACGGCCAAATCAATCTTAATGGTCTGACTGAGACAACCTTGAAGAAAGCTAACACCAACACCCAATTGCTTCCTCCCATTGTCCAAGCGTGTGTTTGTTGACCCCAACTTACTGTAGGGAACCACCAGCTTTATACCTCTGACACACAGGAATTATTTATTTCAAAGCGTCCCTAAGTCCCTTTCTTTCTTTCTTTCTTTCAGTTTCCCTAATGAACAACAAAAATGAGACAGAACAAATAATGGAAATGTTAAAAGTTGAATTTAATAGGTATAGATTGAAAACCAGGGTAATTAGTAATAATGCAGTACAGCAGATCAAGGGCAACAGGAGTATACAAAGGAGGAGTATTCCCAGAAAAGTACAGAGAACATATTAATGCCATATTAATCCCATACAATTGCCAAAATAAGTGAGGAAGGAAGGAAATAAGGAACAAGCGGAAAAGGAAGGATACAGTATGATAAACACATTTGAAAGTGAAAAGGACACATAAGAAGAGAAGCAAGAGTAGGTCATAAGAGGTGTTTATTGAAGAACAGAACTTCCAAAATCTTAAAGGGGAAATTAATAATGAACAGCAGAATCAATTCAATGGCGTCTCCTGAAAACTTGAATTGGTTTATTAAAAATGGAGCACCATAAGATGGATAATGATTAATTGACTAGTAAATGTAATTGAGATTAACACATTATCTGTTAGATGCCCCCGAAAGGGGAACCCTTGGTTGCTGGGTTTTAAATGTGTATGAAAGGGGGGCATCCTATTGGCTGGGCAAATGTGCATCACCAAGGCAAGCCTGTTGATTGTACCAGCAATTTCAAAATGTGTCAGTCAGTCAAATCGGTTAACCTCTCCTTTCATTGGCTGAGCGCGCTATGTGCCCAGGCTATACCTGTGATTGGCTCTTACCATCTCCCGGGGGAGGAACATTTCTTCCTGTCGGAGGACCACCAGGGACACACTCTCCCCCTGTCGGGTGCTGCGGAGCATACACACCAGCTCCTCCTGGCCCACGCCCGTAATGTCCACCCCATTCACCTGCGCACACACACACACACACACGAAGAGAACAAGCGTGGTTCAGACGTCAGCCTCTACCCCTCCCCTGACCTCAGCCACTGCTGCGTGCTGCTCTGAGCTGACCCACCTCCAGTATGCGGTCGCCTGACTGCAGGCGGCCGTCCTTGATGGCAGCCCCGCGGGGCAGGATGTTCTTTACCAGGATAGGACCTGGGCCGTGGACTGAAGAGTCCCTGGTTACCACGGTGAAACCCAGGCCATCCGTACCTAGAGGACAGGGTCGGCAGAGTCATAATTGGAGTGTATTATTGTCTGGAGACTACTGACACATACTCTCCCTCTCCCTCTCTCCCTCTCTCCCTCTCTCCCCCCATTTCCACAGGTCATGTTGGAGAGATAAAAGACCCAACAACACACACTTTAGATGACTCCTGACAGGGTTCAATACAGTATGGATGACTCAGCAACTGTCTGGCTACAGGTCCATGTGTTAGCTATAGCCAGCTCTATCTGCAGGTGTCAGGGAGGGGGGGGGGGGGTTTAAAAGTGGGTTCAGGTACGGGGCAGAGAGGAGGAGGAGGAGGAGGAGAGAGGGAGAGAGAGGAAAGTGAGAGGAGGATTAGTGTAACCGAGGGGAAAAAAAAGGAGGGGAGAATGTTCCGGAAGGAGGTGTGATGAAGATTAAAAACGCTCTGCGAAACAAGTCAGTTGCGTGCACACAACACACACACGCGCGCGCGCGCACACACTCACTCAGACTGGTTGCGTGTTTTATAGTGCTCATTTTGTTCGGCCTCTTTAGCGGAGCCAAGTCAGCAGTTTGGTCCGGTATGAATTCATATCAGCAGAAATGAGCAGATCAATAAAGACTTAATAGAGCCTGAAGAGGGGGGATCAGAGCTACACTGGGCAGCGGTGGGGGGGGGGAGGGGGTGACAGAGGGGATGAGAGAGGGAGAAACTATAAAGAAATGACTACACGGCTGGATGAAAAGCCAGAGAAATGGAGAGACAAAGAGGGTCAATCACAGAGATGGCAGGGAATGAAATGTGATGGAGAAATGGTAAGGAGAATGGAGATAAGATTGAATGTATGTTGGGGGGAGTGGCACAGCCACAATGTCTGATCCACAGTTGAGCTAATGGAGGGTTTTCATAGAGTACAGCTGGACTTTTTAAACCCCTTTGGAAGATTGTATGTTGTCAAGCCGCTAGGCCTATTCTGCATGCGTACAGATCCCAAGTGAAAGGTCCTCATTACTGAGCCTATGAATGTGAGCTGACAGGGAAGCGAGCCTTGACATCTTCAGTTGGGGTGTGGCCCAAAGTGGCACGGTTACTAGTCATGACAGTTTTACAAGTGGATGGCAGTTGATGTCATTTAGTAGCAAAATGTTGCTATGAGGTATAGATAGATATATAAAATAATGTTTTTTAAACTAATGAAAGTAGAACTAATTCTTACCCAATAGTAAAATATATTGACAAAACACATTTGTTGCTGTACAACATCAAATAGGGACAAACATTCTGTAGCCAGCATTCCTCACCTTTTTTAAGGTCAATTTTCAGTCTCCTTCCACCTATTTTATTGGCCACCAGGTTAGAAAGGGGAGGACCTTTTTTCAGGAGAGGGCTGTCACTTCGACCATTAGAAGCCTACATTAAAAGGTTGTCAGACATTCAATTCAACACAAACAAGGGAGTTAAGCATCCTTGCACTCAGAGGGGTTTGTGCTAAATGTTACATCCAATTAAATAAGCTGGCAATGGTGGGCTGTGCAGTGCAGTACTGTGTGTGCAACCCTTTTGAAATGCTACTGGCTAATATATCTTATTTTTTAAGTACATCCTGATACACCCCACCCTAACATCAACAGCAAGTCATTAAACAGAGACTTTAAACATTGTTTAAGCATTATAGACTAAGTGTACCACTCATATCTGCTTCCTCAATGTGCTTGCCAGCTGTTGCTAAGTAAATGCTGACTCGGTGCCAGCTGATCATTAAAATTATGGTCAATTCACCATGGAAATGTGATATGGGATATACAGTACAGCATTTCCCCATAAGAATAATCTGGACTAAAAGATAACTTACTGTATGTGCATATGAAGATATTAGAAGTAGATAGAAGAAGCAGATATGCATGTTTACAATATGAAAACACCCACCAAAAAACGGGAGGTTGTAAATTCTTCCACACTACAATTTCAGTGCTTGCAGTGTTAGCTTACAGATAATATTGGATCTAATTGAAAGATGTCAAAAAAGCATAAACTTACACAGATAGTGGTTTCCAGTGTGGCATCGTCATCAGCCAATCGCATGGCTGGACTGTCTGAATGTTTAAAGGTGGGCTTGACTTTGATTGGTGGTGGCTCTTTGTTTTTGGAGACATGCGGGCTGCTCTCAGGAGCGGGGTTATTGGCAAACAACTGACTAATCAGACTCTTCTCGTAACGTTCTTTGTTGGAGGAGGGAACCACTTCCAGTTTGACGACGGGGGAACGCATTGCCTGACGGAAAACTTCCTGGGCTCTGAAAGGATGAAATGGAGGAGATGAGGGACAGTTCACTTCAAGTGATTGTGGAGTTTAATGTAGAATACAATGTACAGTATTAGTGGAATGCAACTTTACTCAATACTTTTATTGTGAAAACATAACGTTATTGGTCATCAAATAAAAAAATTAAAAAAGGTATTATAAATGTATACATTCATTTAATAAAATGTATTAATACAATTATCACACAGATTAATCACTTCAATAATATATGTTAGTGGAGATATTGAGAACTTCATTGATTTTAACATTGACTGATAATTATTGTCCATACACTAGGCAACTGGTACTTAAATTAGGCTAGGTGAGAATATTAAGGATGTGTATCTGTTTCTAACTATTTGTCCTGCAACTTCCATCTGCCATCCCACTTCGGCTGGGTCACTATGCGTAGAGCAGAGGACAGGAGAGGACACAGCAAGAGGCCTGGTGACACCTGTGCCTTACTCGGCTGCAAGACTCAAGAGGAGGGATGCCCCTGCTGAGAATTAGCCTTTAATGGGATGACATTCCCCCTATGCTAAGTGAGTTATCAGGACCACAGTGTCAGCAGTGATCACAGCCCACCATCACTCACCCCGATAACCAACAGAGAAAATTGGGTTTATCAAAATGAGATTGGATTAGCTTCTTATTGCCCCCCCTCCACCGGTGTTATTATTAGACTTATTATGATCATATTCCCGCAACCTGATCATATGTTTAGAAATATCCAAGAAGGTTAATAAGGATTAATTGTCCTTTACAAATTATCCATCTCTACAAAACTCCTTATAAAGAGGATTAGGGAGAAGTCTTGATTATCTGATTATCAGGAATACAATAACTGTTGGGAACTTGAGAGCACCTAGCATATTATTCAACACTGCAAATATGTTTCGTTTAACAACTATTAGGCTACATTATGGCCAATCTTTTTCCTGCCTTTAGTATTAAGGCCAGCATGACTTCTGCATTCAAGCAATCAGACGCATATAAATTTAGATTTGAGTGTATGATCTGAAACACTCTACATGGGGTCTGATAAAGAAACAGCGCTAGTAATATAAATTAAAAAGGTCTATATATTGTTCTATGGTGATTACCGGTATGAACTTAGATATTTACTGTACTGAGAGTCAAAACCAGTTCGTTCAAAAACAGCAGTTGTATCATTTCTTTAAGAAAGGATTAGCCCACTAAAATAATATACTGCAAGAGTCGACAATGTATAAGCCTATGATTGTTTGTGTATGTGGCTGTTTATAGTGATCATATGGGTTATCCTTTTTTCAGTAACCCACTGACACACATTCTACTGGACCAAGCAATCTCATTACACCTGCCGAGTCAGAACAATAGGAATGTTGTGTCCAAACTCAAGCACTAAACCCCCTGGCTATTGTGTTTCAATAATACTGAAATATTCATTGTGGGTGCATATTTTGTTTGAATTTGACTGTGCCCACATGTGTCTCTCTTAACACCTGTCTTTGAACAATAGCAGAAAGCCTCTCCAAAACTAATCCATTTACCTACAGTGCAGTGTACCCCTCCTCACAAATAATCCTATTACCACACACAGCTGGACAGCGGCTATTGGTAGTCTACATTGACATTGTAATTGTGCTGTAATCATTGTCACATTCGCATCTGTTAGCACTGTGACATAGTCTAATCCCACTTACATTCACCGCTGTTGTCATTGTAATATATGATGAATGGCCTTACTCCATTCTCATTGTAATGGGCCTCAATGATGTTACAACTGTGTCTACCATCACAGTCGCGTGTTTAAGACACAAGCATAGAGTTTGGACCACATGGCCTCAAAAGACCCAATAGGCAAATCTTAACTAAATGAGATTAGATGAGAGACAGATATTATGCCCTCTTCTCCAAACATCTGTTAATTGTCCACACTCTGTGTGATGTCAGTTCAATAGGAAGATAAGACTAAGTCACAATGGTGAGACACAGACAGAGGATAAGGGCGGCTAGAGAGAAAAGGGAAGAGAGACCTTAGGCTACACTTCAAAAGGCTTTTCATAGTGGCACGGGCAATGTACAGTAAATGATAGGGCCTTGCTGCTATCGTCAAAGTAGATATAGGAGGGAAGAACGCACATTATCTATAAAGCATCGCCAATTTGGTCACTCCTAATGAGAACTCTGAAATCCTATGTTACCTGAGCATAAAGCAAAATAGAAACTTAAACCTATTATTAGATCACAGCAGCCTGAAATGAACATGGACATTTATATTTAGACCAATAGGAAATACTAACATTATGTGGTTATCTTATGCCCCCCCCACACCTCCACAAACAAATTCTCTCTCTCTCTCTCTATATATATATATATATATATATATGTGTGAGTATAACAGTTAGTTTCATTACTGTCTCAATTTGTGTCTATGAGTTATCGACTGTATTGAAATTAAAATGGAACAAGCATTTACAGGTGTCTCGTATGAGATAATGGCAAGGTAGAGTGACTAAATAGCTGTCTGTATGCCTTCAGAGGGGAGACACACACACACACACACACTCACTGGCTGAAGGTCTTGTCAATGAGCTCTGTTTGGTTGATCCTGACAATGCACTCGTCTTCCTGGAATAATCCCTCTTTCCTGGAGCGACTCTCCTCCTCCACTCCACGGATATAAAGTCCCAGGGGCCTGGAAGGACAGGAGGGGGGGGGGGGGGGGGCATCGGAAACTAGCA
>JAODUG010044379.1:0-16569 GCA_027564795.1 Aphredoderus sayanus | reverse complement strand
CAAATCATACACAATCAGATGGCGCCGCCGTGTGGCTAAAAACTATATTACGAGTACATTACGAGGGTTAAGATGTGGCACCGGCACCTGCCTATCACTGAAACAATATTTGCCTCAAGGCAAATCGGCAAACCTGTTGCAAGGTTGGTACAGTAGGTAACCTTGTGATGCCTGATGCTGATCTCGCAAGCTACAGTATAGGTTGACTTCACCATGAGAATCAATGTGGAACATCTCCATTCAAAAGTGTTTGTCATAAAGGGTGGTGCTAATACATTTAAATCAAACTTCCTTACACACGATTGGACTACCTACCTTTACCTCACACAATCAGAATGATTTAGACTCTAGAGCACCGGTGGGAAGGTGGAAAATTCGGTAGCATAGAAAATACATCCAGTAATACTGTTGTCTGATCTTTTAATTGGTTACATGTTGCATTTATGATAAAACTGCAGAGACTACAGCACTACTGGTAACCTTTTCAAGCTTGTTATCAACTGACAACATACGCTGATGTCATCTTAGAAATAGCTTCACAGGTGACTGTGAAGTCACAGTCATAGTTGACCAATGTTTTTGAATGGAGGGGTTCCACACTATTACTCCTGGTGAAATGACATTGGATCTTGCAAGATCATGATGACATCACAAGGCTAGTTGGGAGGTGCTTAGCTGTGAGATAGTTTACAACTAGTCTCAGCCTCTTCCGACCATTAGCATTATGTCGCCTAAGCAACTCTGTGCAACGTCTGATACATATACCCCTGTAAGATCAACAGCACTTTCGGAAAGAGGTACTGTCGATATTCATTGGCTGTTAGCATTGTCACACACAACTCTGTATCCGTAATTCTGGTGCGACACTAGTGGAGTGCTTTATTTACTAATGAAAAACGTTTACATTTATTTTAAGCAGTAAACATAGCATACTTATTACAGATTTTCAATACCTGCAATCATCAAGAGTTGTGCCATTACGCTACCACTCTAGCCTCCCTATGACCTCTCTCACCTTGCCCACCCAGTAATGTCTCACTACATACACCATTAGGACTCTGTGGGGCGGGCTTGTTGTGGGGAGTTTGGTGGGTGGGGCAGCTTTATTGTGGCCTCACCCTTCTTCCCTCCCCCCCCGGCCGCCCCTCAATTTTAATTACACATTAGACACAGAGGGCTTGGGGGGTGGGAGGGTGACGATGGGAGGCTCCACAACCTGCCAGTTGTGGGGTGCCCGGGTCACAACTACACTCCAATATTAACTGCAATTTAGTTACCACGGATCTTATCTCCAACCAATCAATCAATCAATCAATCAATCTTTATTTATATAGCACTTTTCATACAAATTCATGTAACACAAAGTGCTTCACACTAAGAAGTCAATAAAAACAATACAAAACCCAAAAACAATATAAAAAAGTAATACCACCACGATATGTTACATCCGCATGTTACAATGTCAACATTTACAGAAGAAATTAACATGATTACAGCTTGGTACAAAACATAGTTCTGGTCTAGCTAGTTTCCTTGATCATGAAACCTTTACTGTATTGTACTGAAGTGTTATGTAGGCTACTTTAACTCATCAGTTGAAAATATATTATACATTATACTATATATTATGGATAACCAAGAGTTATACAGTAGGTGGAGTCAGCTACTGCAAAGATGTGGACGTCCAGAGTCAGCACAGATTCAACTTCAAATCCAGGAGGGTTTGTCCATTTATGTATATAATATATACAGCCAGCATACTGTAGGGACTTCTAGTGGTCAGCAAATGGATTAAAGCATATGTTAACACTATAGACAGCCATTACTACATCAACATGGTGGCTTGCCCATGCCCCATTTATGTCCTTCTGTGACCATACTGCACATGCTTCCGCTGAGTGCAAATTGCATTTAGATTTTTTTTTCCTGCAGTTGTGCACCTCCAAAGACTCTTTTTATCGTTTCAAATACTGCCATTGTATGCTGTCCCCACAGGTGTGGAATGCTCTCTCCCCGAGCTGCACTGAGTGCATTTCGGCATAATGAGCACATTTCTGCATAATGAGCACACTTCTGCATAATAAGCATGGAGAGGTGCTCTTTCCAACAAGTTCACACTCATTTCAGACACTTGGAAGAAGTTTATTCCAAGCCCAAGTGGAACGTAGACAATATATACTGTATGTAAGATAATATATGTACTTAGTCCCAAGATAATGTTGATGCGCATTTTCCTTAGGTCTACAGCGCACTGAAATATACTGTGGTAAAGCTGAGCTATGGTCAAATTCGAACAACAAAGAAGAGGATCCATTGAGGTTAGGCCTTTATGTGGTTTTCTGTCTTTAATTATTTTTCCCACAAGAGGGGCCTTTCTTATCAATGTAAATTGTACTGTAAACCAACATCATTTGGATAAAATACACTGTACACTGTTTCGGAAGCGTTAAAGCCTCTACTTAACATTATAAACAAAATACCATCACAGCACTGTATGAAACATAATTTGCGTGTTATGGCAGTCACGCACTTCCGGACCCGGTACCGGGTCTGTCGGGCTCAAAGGTTAAACTGATCAGACCGTTTTTGAAAACAAGTATACAGTAGGCTTGTGTGCAAGTTCAAGTTTGACTTGTCCACAGTCTAGCCAGGCTTCAAGTCTACTTGGGCCCAATGTCATACTGGTATGGTTTTAGCCTGTGAGACCTCCAGTCACCTACATGCCCAAGCCCAAACATTCCAAAACAGTTTCAATGGATGGTTTCCCAGATGGTGTGTCAGGTTACTGTTTTTACTTTACAGCAGGAAAATAATGTTGGCTATCACTGTAATTTTATTGAATTCCAAATAACATCAGGGGCGTAATTAATAACATGGATTTATGATTAATTTTGATCATGACACGCAGAAAAACACATTATTGCATAAAACCTTACTTTCATGGGGAAATGAGCATATCACTAAGCAAAGTCTAGACTTTGTTTAGTGATTTTCCTGCTGTTAATGATATATTGCAGTTTGGGATGCATATTATGTATTAAGAAGCATTATATAAGGGGAAATTGCTGACTGTAAGGCATGCTCAAGTGCTCATGATCAAGTTAATCTGAGATTTATAGCTCACAGGTGTTTCTATCTTTTGAATGAATCAAACATAAGCACAATTCAATTCAAGTATAAGCATTCAAGTATACCAGTTCAAGTATAAATCTAACAACGTTTTTAGAAATGAGGCCTCAGATTTGACTAGACTGAATTTTGACTTCTGGGTACAACACAACCAATTCATCACTCAAACCCCCTGCACCTGAACCTTGTGGTTCTAGTGTTAATGGAAGTTTACACTGGTGCTTCCCTACTACTGTGATTGAAAAGTCTTTGGCATCCATCACAAGGCACCTTCTCACAGAAAAATGGGACTCCGGTCTGCCATTGCGTACTGTACATGCAGTAGTACTATATGTCAGGAGCAACAGTGCGAAGTAAGCCAAGGCTTGCGCTCTGTCATACAGTTTGCATATTTCTCAGTTATCAGTCTAACCTGCAAAAGTCTACAACAATGGTTATTATTTTGCTTATAGCTGTTAAGAGTGGATTAAAGATTTTTTTGTGTTGGTGGGGAGGGGGTGGGGGGGGGTTGTATTTCAGACTCAGAAATAGGTCATTTATAACAGCAGAAGGAAGGACAAAGGAAGTGTTTATCTAGACAAATAGGTCATTTATTTGTGATCCTTGAAGGAGCAACATTTATCTGTGTACGGTGTCTGGGAAGGCCATACACAGATCACATGCCACTCTGCTATCTAATGGAAAATTCATTGTTTTTGACACTCATTAATCATTCTGTATTCTCCCAAGCCAGCACCTCTTTCTATTTTCGCTTTACATGGAAGTTATTAATCTCTGACTCCCTAAATTTAATAGTGTTGACAAAGTCAGAAAGAATGATAAGAATCTCCTTGCGGTGAACTGGAAATGTTTACCAGCACATGGCAAGCATATCAATATATTCTATCTGCAAACGTTGACATTACTAAGAGGACTTTCACTGAAAGTCAACATCAGGACATGTACCAAAACAATTCTTCCTAAAGGTGTTAGCATGCCTAGCCATATGTGTTTATTTGATGTGTCAATAAGTAAGCCTGCATGTGTGTTTGTTTAATTTACATTCAAATGAGTTGCATCATCCCAAATGAGTTGCATCATCCAAAGAGGCCACACCTTTATCATAACATTTTTTTTATGCATGTAGTTAGTATAGTGCCAACAAGGCTATACTAAAGGTATACACTGACATTTAGTAGGGACATATTTTTCTGCTGGTGATCAATACCCTTGCATATTATGCATTTTGACTGTGAAATGCAAATTTGATTCACGTAGACTAGATTGCATACATTTCAAAATGATTCATTCACAATGTTAGATTTATTCCCAGTATTTGACAGTATGCTGCATGTGGTAGCTGGCATGCAGTTATGTCAGCTACCACATGCAGCATTAGAGATAATGTCAGCTACCACAAATAACAATATTCTAAAAAATAAATAAATCACAAAGTAAACAGTACATGTTATACTGAGACTGATGGCATTCAATACGATTGGATACAGTAGTGTACAGTCTGTGTACAAGGTTGTTCTTAAATGCATTAGGAGAACCCTGAAAGTTTTGAAAGTTGTTCACCACAAATATTGGCAGCCAAAGTTTCTGGTGACTCTCTGGTATACCAATGCATTCCTATTGAAAGCTCTAGCCGAACACAGGTATTTATAGATTAGCTAAGGGCATCACGGACCTGTTATCAATCTGGTGTGGCTAAATGCCACTTGTCCAGGATGTTCACACACTGGCCACGTAGTTAGCCCATCAGTCTTGTTCGTTATCGGAATTACAGACAAATCGCTTCACCAACTAGGCCACGCACCACCACCCACAGAATCAAGAAGGAGCCTTTAATTTGTCAGGCCTTTCTGTGTTGGCTAAGGTATTCCATGCTGAGTAAAGGCACTGTACGGAAATGGAATTTCACTGATAGAAATGATTGATAAGGACAATTTAATGGTCCAGAACCAGAATGCAGGGTGGGAATTTATAAACTAAATATTAGTAGTCAAAGTACAGTTTGGTGAAAATGATTCTCATAACATGCTATGGCTAAAATGTAATGAATCATACAACGCATTAGCTCTAAATTGAAGTGTAATGAATATACTGTAGCAACCAGACCTAATGAGCTTAAAACCTGTCTATTGACATGACACAACTAGGACAGTGACAGCTACAGCGCTTCACCCATCGACTGTGACTTTGTGGCTTTAGAAGTGTTTTAATTGGATACAACACTACAGCTGTCAGCCAATCATATCTTGGTGATGTATTACTAGACGAAAACATATATCTGGTGAGAGGTTTGCCAGAATGCACTTAACTGCGTAGCAGCATGTGACACAGACCTCTCTCACAAAGTCACAAAGGTAACACCCCTTTCACCTCGTGTGTAGAGCTGTGTGAATAATGTATCGTGGGGTGGATTATTGATGAGGTTCGAGCTATACGAAAGGTTCCATTCTTGTGGATTCTTGTCATGATAAACCTAAATGAACTTTGTTTTTGTTTTTTATAAAAAGAGCAAATGTCCTCACAAGCAGGTGACTCAGAGCAACATGGGCATTTCTCCTGTTACTCCTGTCGACACGCGCAGGCACATAAGGCAGGGATCTCTGCTTGCTAGCCTAATCAAAACACTGCACGCTACACACAATCTCTAGAGCGCTCCGTATGGCTGGCATTACAGGTGCACACATTGTGCCTTCTGACTACACCACAATCCAATTCCTATTTCAATTTTCTCATCGTGTCCGTCCTATGTTCCAATTGAAACACTTCATGTACGAGAAACCTCTAAGTGTCCCTCTCCAGTTAGAGTGGATGTGGGCAAGCAAAGGCAAGCAACAGTAATTGAGAAAACTGGATTTCACACACCTGTGTCATGGTGCAATCACTGAATGATGAATAAGATGCACTGTTACGTTTACAGTGTCAGACGCTACTGTATGTGAAATTTATTTATGATCTCCTAGCATCGCATTATAGAGTTACAATACAAATATTGTTCAATGCTTATATCTGTTGTCATATTTCAGGATAATGATATCTGGTCTAGTTTCAAATAAATTACAGAAGGTATTGGCATTAGTAGCATCTAAAATGGCCAGTATTGTTGAATCATGTGGTGCGGATGTGTTTGTTAAAATGTGCAATTTAGGTCCAATGGGTCAGAGTCACTGTGGTAGGCCTGTATTCTTGTATTCTTCTTGGACATTGGCTAGCCAATCACATTTTTTATTTTCTTGGTTTAGAATAGCAAAGCAGTTTGGTCCACTGTGCTGGTGCAATGTACAGCACACCCACACCAAAATAATATAATCTGATAACTAATGTTTAACCAATAACAACAGCAGACCTGGCAATGATACGGTACCACCTACTGCCTGCCAATATAGGTGTCGCTGTCGCTGTGGAAAAGTCCAGAATCAGTTTTATATTTTTCTGCTAATGATTTTGGACAAGTTCTACACAGACAAAAAAAGAGCATATCAATTTCTGAAAAATGCATTTTATGTTGGTTTTAGTGTGCTTTGTAAAATGCGAATAAAGTTCTGAAATGTTTAATGTTGAACTCCATTAATTCTTCCACCAGAATGCCACAAAAATGACATAAACACCAACTACTGTATTTCTTCAGTCACTCAGCATTATCCACTCATGGTGTCATACTGCACAGTATTTTATGCACATTAAAAGGCTTTACTGCTGTGATACAGAGTGTGTTCTCTATACTTAGCATAAATTGAGGCATCTCAAAAGGATTTTGTAGTGTCCAATTTTTTTTAAACTCTACTCTAAATCACATGCCCTTATGTTACAGGAAAGTGTTTGACATTTAATGTGGCTGAACCATTGCCTGGCACAAGCCCTGCACAGGCAGATGAAGGTTAGTGTCCCTGCTTAAGGCAAATTAGGATTCAACCTTCCTAGGTCTTTATCTGACAAATCCTTGTAGAATGGTGGGCCTGTGCATACACACCTTCTCTTCTCTGGGTTCAGCATAGCACATAGGAAATGTACAGTAGAATTCTAAAGAGCACTTGGCAATCCATTTGGAACAATAATGGTGATCATGTTTCTATAAAGATAGGATGAAGGTTTCATACATATTTTGTATATCTCTCTCTCTATATATATATATATACACACACAATATAGTGTATATTTGTACATCTGTGTATGTATACAAAAAATAAAATTGACTGATTGACTTGTTTTCCACATTACGGTTTTGCAATAGCAACAACTTGTGTTGAAATGAAATGGGTTATATAACATAAATCTAATAACAACAGTACATTGATGACAACAATTGTAAGGTATATGTTTTTGACCTGTATATCTTCATTTTTGACATTTTGGGGTGTGAGCTGGCCTGGTGAAACAGATGCAGTACATGTACAGTGCATGTACAGTACATGAGGAAAACAGGACTCATGTATATGTTCCCTGAACAGAATAGCATCAGCACTCTCTTATGTGTTGTATGTAGTACTGTATGTGTACTTTAATTGTTTTATTTATTTGAGCAATATACTGCATTGAGAGAGAGAGAGAGAGAGAGTGAGAGAGAGAGAGAGAGAGAGAGAGAGAGCTAGAGAGAGAGAGTGAGAAAGACAGAGAGAGAGAGAGAGAGAGAGAGAGAGAGTGAGAAAGAGAGAGAGAGAGAGAGAGAGAGAGAGAGAGAGAGAGAGATGGGGCGGATAGCCTGTGGCTATACACAGGATTGCGTAGATATGTATTCAAAGCACATCTTAATAGTTTAATGTGATCACAGGGGAGATCTGATGAACAGCAGTGGGGGGAGGTCCCAAGTATGAAAAATACATGTATGAATCACATTTCTCATCTTCGATTGGCTGGAAATTCCTTTGATCAGAGTTGTAGATGTGTGTTTACTTGTAGCTGGTACAGTAGCAAGCACTATATGAAGCCTTGCTGTAGGGATGTCTTGGTCTGTAATGTGTGTGATGTAGGATGTAGTGGGAGCGGTTAGCAGGCAAGAGAGGCGGTTCTCTGTTCTCTCTCTGGGTAGCGATGTGCAAGCTGACAGGGTCTGATAATGCAGCTCACTCACAAATACACGTCACATGTAATGAATGAAAATCCTACTCACTGGACAAAAATGGGTTCCGACATTATTTATGGAAATCATGTTGGGGCGAAGTTAAACACATAATTGAATGAACTGTCGGGTCAACTTCTTCAGCGTGATTTGTCACTGGTCTGTCATGTCAGGGAAATATTCAACAGCTGCCTCTGAGGTAAAGAAACAGATGGAAATAGAGGAGATGGGGAAAGTAATAGTCTGAAGGTCATTGTGTGCCGGGAGAGAAAAGGCTTATGTGTGACTAACCCTTTTACTAACGCAACTCTGACAAACGTTCTGTGGCTAAACTCTGGATATAGACATGTCATACACAGTAATGCACAAGTACTCTGTGTCTCAGTCTGTATGGAGTTAATGTTGTTGTTGTTGTTGTTGTTGTAACCAGTGTTACAAAGACATTGTGTGTTTGCTTGAAACTCAGAGAGCACACAGCCATCGAGAGACTTGTGTTACTTTCTACTCCTCTCAATACAACACTGACATCGCCTCTACGCCTGAACCTACAGCAACATGCACCGTTATGTTTAAAAAAACAAACAGGAAGCTGAGCACCTTTACACATACAGTACACACACATTTTACCTGTTCACAATTTCGCGTACATGGACACACACAAAACACAAATTGACACGATGTGCACACTGGTGCACATGCGCACACGCACACACACAAAAACACAAGGCATATACACACATTTTATCATTCCCGTGGCATATCGGCCTCTTATCTTTCAAAACACACTCACAATTTTGTTCCATGTCCCTGTGATGGAATTCTAAAGAAGGTCAACCTCTGGAGAGTACTTTGGCCCACAATGATAATCCACTTTGATGAATCTGTTCACATTCTCAAAGTGTCATCTTTAAAGTCTTTCGGCGGCACCGACTTCCACCTTGATATAAAATAGGTTCTTCATAAATCATCTGTGTCTGACAAACACTGTCGTGCTTTACAACACTTGAACCTGGGCTGAAACCTGTTGAGCATATAAAATATTTCACAGTAGTGTCAAAAATGTTCCATTATCACATTATCAAATGTTACTCTTGCCTAAATATGGACATGTTTTCACATTTTATAAAAAATATGTAAAACATACAGTATAGGCTACAGTACATTGATACATTTTAACCAAAGTATTCACATTACACAACATAAATAATATCCTGTTTCCTGTATGTTAGTCTGACTGACAGTATGTTGAATATTTTATGGTCCTAATGAAAAAGAATAAGAACAATGTTTACAACCTTGTTTACTACTGTAATAAGAAACTCTTAACATAAAACTCTTACGATTGCACACTTATTATAGTGTGACATTATAGTGAACGTTCATAAGTACAAGAGTTAAGATTGATTCCCAACAGACAATAAACTGAAGTAACAGCTCACATTTTGTGAACTGCTTAACAGTTAAATGGCTGTGATGTAAATGTAAAATGAGCAGCAGGAAGACCAACTGGTCTTTGTGTGACAGATAGCATTAAACATTCAGTAAGAAAAACTGACCTACAGCAATAATAAAGTGGAACTCTAAACTTAAGTGTGTTATTTACCGTTAAATATGTGCTACTATGGCAGTACCTTCTTTTATTCAGATGGTTTCATGGTCGTATTTTGGTAATGCATCGCCTGAGGTTATGCTTTGTTTCCGGGATGTGAAGTTTACATCAACAGCCTTTTTTAATGGTCCTGAAATGTAGTTTTGAGTGCATGTCAAAATATTCCCCACTGAGTTATGTTAGGAATATGCAATTATTTACATAATAAACACATAAATAAAGACTAGCATCAACTAATCAGAGCTTAAGTTATTATTCTGAGTCACTGCTCTGTATGAGTAGCTAGTTCTGACTGCTTGAGGTAGTCACTGTCCAAATAATCAGAGTGCAGAAAATGCTAAACCTTGGAGAAATAGCAGACATGCTGCACAGCAAGACGTGGATGCTCTGATATGATTGCTGTCTCCCTGAATAGGCCTATGTGCAATGCTGATACACACAGACACTAAAAGGTTTGATGTTGTTCTTAAAAATCAACATCTTAGAGACAGTATTAGTATGGATCATAAGGGCATTTTTATATATAAATGGGGGGAAACACAAGTATTGCATCGTCACTGATTAAACAGAGCAAGAATAGATGTTTTTGACATTAGAGAACATAGCCATTGGTAATGTAACCAAGGATACAGGTACTGTATCTATCTTTATCTGACATTGGAGCATTCTGAAAAAGAGGAAACAGAATGTGCTTTCCAAAGAAACACAGTCAGTATGCAGAGAGGGAGATGGACCTTTCAGTGGACTACACCCTTATTTATAGATTCTGTTAAGTAACACCGAGTGGTAAAACTGTATATAAAACATGATTAGAAATATCATTATTTCAATGCAATATTTGGAGTAGAAAAAGTTTATAATAAAATAAAATCATTTCTTCCTTCCTGCTCTCACAAAGTACTTTCTTGAATTATTTTGAAATTGAATGATGCATTGATAAGGTGTTAGCCCTTATGACATCATGCTGTAATTTTTCAAAGTGAATATGGTTTGCTTACAGTTACTGGTATATGACCTGTTCATCTATTGATAAATGCACTAATTATAAGTCTCTTTGGATCAACTTAGTGTGGTAAATGTTAACGTAGAAATTCTACAGATATAAACATTTGTGAAGGCCATGTTATCTAACATGGTAACACCTACATATTTTCCATGGTTTAACATAAAATATGAACTATGGACATACTAGTATACATTATTTCCCACACCCCTTAACATTCTATACGATGACTCAACAAAATCCATTGGGATCCCAGTGACCTAAATCTTGAGGTTGGTGAAGAGACCCAACTCCCCTTCCCCTCCCATTCCTCACCGCTACAGATACTCCCTACAATAGGTGAGCCTGTCTGCTGGAAATAAGCCAGCGGAGGCAGTGAGCACAGTTCCCAACCTGAGAGGGTTTGTGGTAATTCACTCTCCTTTGACACCAAACACACCTCAGGCTTTGGCACACAGCAGTTACTTGCTAACAGCAGGATATCCAATGGGACGGAATGCCTCACAAAATCCCTGTTGGAAAACGATTCCCAGACAAGGATTCCCAAACCTATTATCTCCCCTAATGCGTGAAACCCTCTCCCTTACTAAACTTATAACAAACTATGTAAAAGGTGTATTTGCTGTAGGAGGAGGGGTAGAGTGATGTGAACCTACGAGCACTATAGCGGGGAGGGGAAGAGAGTGGTGCTTACCTACACAGCACTCGGATGAGGGAGGGTTGTGTAGTATTTGGTCGAAGCAACATTTTTGGAACACTATTTTAAACGAAAATGGGCAATTCAAGGGCAATTCAAGGGCAAATCCAGACAGTTGGAGTGCACCTTTAAATGCTTTTACTTTTAAAACAGAAACAGAGTACTGGTAATATTAGTTCTTTGTTGAAAATGTTTTAGCACCATAAATTCAAGCATGACACATATGCAATCACAATTACATATGTGTCATGCAGTGAAAGGGATTATGCAATGAAAGTGTCTTATTTTATGATAAATTCCTATCTAGTAATACGGGTAGGACACTCGGCAATTTCACGTTGCACGTGTGTTCTTCGAAAAACCCACAGTGTTATATTTCGACTTCAACTTCAATGTGTGATTGATGCAAATATATTCCATTTAAGTGAAAGCTGTTATTGTACAACTTGAACAGGTGCCTTAAAACCCTTCAAGGGACTAGAAGCCTTGCTATCACAGTCTGGAGGTGTAGACAGGTTCTCATCTGTGACAAAACTTGAGAATGCGTCGATTTAACGGATCAGGGCTCAACGCGCGGGGCAACAGATGGGGGTCTAGCTGGCATCCTCCTCATTATGAGTCCTCCAAGTCCTCCTCTCTCCCACTGCCACCTGTCCAGCAGATCTAATGTTATTCACGCACCTGGGCAGGCCATCACAAGCCATCATCAAAGTTATGCTCTGAGGGCATCCATCCCTTCCACAACATGTCACCGCAGAGAGAACAGGACGAGATAGACGTTCACATTGAGATTGCTACCTACAGTTTACGGTGTCTGGGAGGTGTTAAAATGGAATGAAATGTAACCCGTGTGTGTCCTAGCAGTGCAGTGCATGTGGATACAACATGGTGTCAGATGGCTTTGCACACTCACTGCTATAGGAGCAAGAGGTACTTTCCCCATGGGCGCTCGCACAGAGGCACATCAGCGGCTATTTGTTGTCGATTTACATAATGTCAACTTATTCTCAAGCCTCACGTGTATGCTAGTAGCAGACTTCCTCTTCCATCACGCATCACAGTGTTCCAATCATGGAAAACAGCAGCTGACAAAGATTCAAATAGGCTAGAACAATGCTTGCTGAAGCAGAGGATAGATCCATATGTATGACGATGGCTGACATCAAACAGCTGAGTCCACTTCACTGCTATCCACACAGGACATTGAGATCTGTTCATTCCTTGATTAGTCCCTTGCTTTGTCAGTTTCCGACAGGCCTGGATATGATTTTTCGTACTAAAACACGCATATTATTCTATTCCCTTTCTGGTTATATAGTTCCATGGTTGTGTGTATTCCTATAATGTATCCAATTTCAATATTGCATGCAATGTAATATTGAATCGAATGTGTTCGATTCAGTGTGTTTTGGCAATATGTTAAACACAATAAGAACTGCGTGGGTATCAACAATCTCTTTCCGACGTCGGGTTATATTTGAGCCTGCAGTCAAACACTGTTCATCCATCATTTGTAATCTGTTGTTTCTGCCCAGATCGCCACAGATATCTTCAGCTGCGAACAAACATATCATCTGTCATCAGGGCAGTGGCGCAACATTTCAATCTGTCCCGCTTAAATGATGCCTGCAATGCACTGAATGAGAATCAAGTGTGTGTTGTTGTTAGTCGTTGGAAGTTTGTCCACGTGGTGCAGGGAACTTAGACTCCGTTAATAGCAGTGTCTCTTAAATGTGTTGAGCCCTGAAAACAAATGGTTCATTGCTTGCACCACACGTCTTTTGGAAAACCTCAAATGTACACGCCAGCTCACTGTCTGATGTTGGTTGATAAACAACTGTCAAAAAAATGGGCAACCAACTTTAGATGGAAGGGTAGAGTATAAACCCAATGTTGTTGTAATGCTAGCTTTAACCACAAGGTTCATTCCAGACACAAATGGAGGAGTGCGCGTGTTCTGCGAAAGGTCCTGAGGTTGATTAAAGCTGCGTCTGCTCTTTGGCAGGAAGGACAAGTATTTCCCAGAATTGTATGGGAAGCACAGTATCTGCACTACTGCTATTAAAAACTGTAATATGGGTTTAGCCTCTTGGAACTCAGCCATCAATAAGAAGGTCTTCATGACAAAGGCAAACAGCTTACAGGCGCAACTCCGCCTGATAAGGCCAATAACCTTATTCACTCTTCACTGGTGGACTTAATCGAGTTAGGTTGACATCATGAACTGAGATAATGGCAATAAATAACATTTTCTTTCACCCTGAAATAATTCTGGTACTATGTCTAGATTGAAGGCTTATCCGACTTCTAAAAGAGCCGTTACATTAGTACACTTTCACAAATGAGAAATTATTTGTTTGTTAAATCTGTAATCTACTGAAACTGACAACGTTCTTTTTAGAGAGCTTCGGAGTTGGTCCCTGTCGCCAACAGCTGTTATTCTACTACATGGTGCATCACTGCAAATAAAAATGTAACTATTTTTGTTTATCCAACATAAGTAATACTAACTATATGGCTGTGCACATTGTTTTATTTGTATTTCATTATGTATTCATTGCACTGCACCACACCCTGGAGGAAAAAAGGAAACATATTGAAGTATTGACTTCTCCCAGTCTCAATATAACAACTTGCCCCCTGTCCAAACACACGTTTCACTCGCGTCTCTGCCCGCCTGTACAATGTGTAATTTTGAGCTGTCAAAAGTGATATCTATGACAGTCTTGCTGATAGTTCCTTCATAGACTAACAATCATCAGATTTGCTCATACCCCCATGTTGACAGAAAAACAAGGGCTTCAATTTGATCAGCAATGTCAGTTCAGTAGTCATCACAGTCAAGACACAGTAAATGCCCTTGACTACACACTTCAGAGCTATCATTCAATCTTTTGTTTACTACAGTGTACAGAATGGCTATACCATGTCACTTACCCTGCTGTAATTAACCCATTCATTCAAACACCCCCACATTTACACTAGTGCGGCTGGGTTATTAGGTGTACTGATGGGTACATTGCATGGGTGGGGGCTGGTCACACACCGTGGCGGAGGTATCAGTTCAACCCCTGGGGAGAGGCTAAATCTTTGACAGTGCTTGGATGGGGGGGCGGGGGGACGGGGGGGATGAGGGTGGTGTGTTAGATAAGTGATGTCCCTGGTTGAGCCCTCCATCAGACTGCCTGTGAGATGGACAGTGTGACTACTGCTCCACTGCAGAGATTGATTGCCTGGAGTTGGCTGTCGGGAGAGATTAACCTTGTGAGTTTGGAATTATAAGGTTCTCTCTACGATGGGGGTACTGAATTTAAGGTTGTATGTCCAAGGTGGAGACTCAAAATCATAAAGTAATTAAGTCTTCACCAAGCCGTACTCCTTTTCAAGTGAGAAGAAACAAATTCCATCAAATCGCCACAGAAAAACAAATGTTTCTTATCATGATATGACCTTCATTATCTTTGGCATTTATTTCTCACTGATACATTTGACATAATCGCTTATCTAATGAGAAAATGCACTGTTATTCCCAAGAGAACATGCATTTGAGTGCACGAACATTTGCATTCCTTTTTCTATAGACCTCTTGGACAATAATCTGTTACATCTGCACTTCTCTATCTAAAAGTAAGGGTTACCGGTTAGTGTGTTTCTAGTTTTGGTACAGTGGTTTTGTTCAGGAGTGACAGATTACTCAGGATAACTGTTTGTACTGAAACACATTGCCAGTAACTCCTATTAACCCAAAAAAGGAATGAATTGAGCGCAGCGTTAGTTCTGGCAGGCCACGGAAGTCCGCTCGCTGCCGGCATCAGCTGACGCCAGCCGCCACTCAGCTGATCACTTACCCAGCTGATTCACCCTAAACCATTTCATTGGTCTTTAGAAGAAGGAGCTTCCTTTTAAAATGGTAGCCCCCAATTCCTCTCTATTGCTGGGTTCGTAGAAGGACACCCACCGCCTCCCCTGCTCCTCCATTTTATGATTGGTTGTGGGTCTGTCCCATATGTGTTTGTGCTTTAGGTTATGTTGGTTGCTTTTGTAATGCTTGTTTACTGTGTTGCTGTGTGCTGCAGGCTTGTTGGGGGGTCAAGTCATTAGATACCCACATGCATGCGTATTAGGGCGGGTCATACTCAAGGGCTAACATGATTCTGAAGGAAATCCTAACATGAGGGGTGTTTAAATTATGTATTTTTTTTATGGGGAATTCAAATAGTTTATTTTTGGGATAGGATGACTAAGCTACATCTTTTTTTAAATTGCCGATTTTACCCTTTCAAACCACTTTATAAGATATTAACATATAACGGATAACATTCATATATATCACTGGATACAATTACAAGGAACACTCTCCTGACTTCCTGAACTTTGCCAGGTTGCACAAATCCTTCTTTCATTAATTCTGGGACATCCTGCTGGTCTCCTGAGTCCTGATCCCTCCATCCCTCTTTTCTTGTGAAAAGTACTTAGCAGAAGTCTCAGTCGCCGTTTGAACAACCCTCTCAAAAGGCCAGTTAGGCATCTCCATGGGGGTGTTGATGATGTTTTTCACCTCTGGGGTGGTTAGGTAGCAGGTGAGCGACGGCTCTGACACACCATCTGACCATCTTATGAAGTCACCAATGTTGGAATCATCACAAATGATGTCAGGTGTCCTTCTGGCTCTGACAGGAGTCCCCTAGCTGGTTGTCTGGGACCCCCCTCTTCCCTGATGGCCAGGATTCTCTCCATTGCCTCATTCCTCTCAGCAGTGTTTGGACTATGGGCATACCAAGCAGATCTCCCTACTGTCAGCTCAAACAGGATGTGCTTAGGCCCTTCAATCTAGAAGTGCATGACCTTCACATAGAACCAATATGGATAGTACACTCCATGCTCAGGGTCATTTTCGGGGAAGAGCTCAATGTCAGGGACAGACTCATCTTTACCTCTCTTCAATCCCATATCCTCATCAATATCTGCCAAATATCTCACAATATCATTCCTGGCTGCCGTCTATGCTGCTGCAGCATTTTCCTCCTTTCTCCTTCTCCTTTTATCTGCCTTCTTTTCCATCTCCTGCCTTTCAAATGTCC